>JAYESA010000015.1:29313298-29606871 GCA_036927795.1 Iris macrosiphon | reverse complement strand
GTACCAAGTTCCAAAGAAATGGCTCTCTCAAATTCTGATACTACACGCTGAAACCTATAATCGGGAAAAACCTGTGAAAAAAGAAGAAGACAATACAAGGATAAGAAATGTCTAACTGACTTCAAAGGAATAAGTTTTAGAGAATTCCACAAATGATAATATGCTAATTTTGCTTATCCAGTCACTAATTTAGTGTTTTACATCACATATGTTTCACATTATGAAACGTTCAGTGAGAAAAAAATTTAAAATTTAAAACTCATGTAAGAAGACATACATATAAAGCCCCGTTATCCAAATTTTTTGACATTGGCTTCATGGATCCTTTTCTTTGTTTGAATAATATTTAACCATCAACACAACACTAGAGTTTCGGTGTCAGTGTCAGGGACTTTTACATGGTGTCCAGGTCAAAATCGCAGTTGGCGCACATTTTAAGCGGATTTGAAAAATATGCCATTGTGCGGATCCAGCTGTAATCTCATAAAAATGGGCATTCAACATGTGAAGGCATGTTGGAACAAGATAAATATTCTATCCTGTCCTCACAAACTCTGGACTTTTGGTTCAGTGGCAGAAACTTTAAAATTAAAATCTTCCATGCAGCCATATATTCTGTGAGGATTCATTCATAGAGATCCAACCAACTTTATGATGATTGTTGGTTACACAGCCCTCCTGTATATGGGATTAAGACCAGCAGTGGAAATTATGACAATAAGCATAGCACATAGTAAGTTAAGGAGAGATGTACGTACTTCATAAATTGTACCTCATTGTCAACTACGCCAATTATGTGCTTGGAAGTGCGTAAAGCATTTTGCACAGACTAAAGAGGAGATGCACGTCCTTTACAATTTGTACATCATTGTCAATCAAGGTTCAAAAACTTGATTTCGGTATCCGTTTTGGACCCCTTCTACGAGTAACCATTTTGACATTTTCAAGGGTTTCAATGGTTCTTTGTGGTTCCCTTTTTTCAATTCTAGTTATTGATATACGAAAAATAAAGAAAATTTGGAATACAGTTATAAGTGATGTGACTAAAACTCCATTCACCCTTTTTTTCATTCAATCTTTATTACCTCAACCATGAAATCAGTTATTTTGTTTCTAGATTAACACTATTACATTAATTAAGTATTCCTTTAGCCCTACCAACTACCAGTACACTTAAAAGGCAAGTCAAATCCATTATTTGGAGATGAGTAGGTCCATAATTTTTTAGTAATCGTGTGGTCCACTTTATTGTTCGTTTACCAGGTTCGGCACGAAATCATGATTAAGCTCTACCAAGGATTGCAAAGCGTTTGGCACCGAATTTCCTCCTTTCTTTTTCGTAATAAAAAAGGACCAAACCAAGAGTTAGCAACATAGACAAGGATGAATTTGTGAATGAGAAATAAAAGTTGCCAATCTTCGTAAGAATGAATAGGTGAATGAAAAATTGCTCAAATGGGTTGTCTCCCTTGCCGTCCTCGATAGTCCATTCATCACTCGTTCTTGCTATTTCCTGAAGATCTTAAAGATCGTCTATTTTATCATTTTGTATTTCCAGAACGAATGTTAATAATACGTCTTCCATCAATTCAATTTCTATTCTATGACTACTATGCTCCCGAAAAGATCAAAGTGACTTGACGTTGGTTTTTCCAACAAAAGTCGAATGCCAACGTTTTTCATAGCTTGAACGGGGGACTGCAATGTCCTTCCTATCATGAATTCTCGAACCTCCGTAGAAGAAGCTGTCAAGCCATGTGTTCTTTCTATCCTCCGCTCCGCTCCGCTCCGCTCCCTCACCCCCCCCCCCCCCAAATATGTTTTTCATCTATTTCACCGTCTCCTCAATGAAATGAGCATTGATTGATGGTTTGTATCGGTCAATCTGTATATCCCATTTTTCTGGCATAGTTTTTTTTTTTGGGATCAAAGATCAACAAGTGATCTGTCCTTTCTCCTTTGCCATGGTTCATCAATTTTTTCTTCCACTTACGTCGATTCGACGTTCCAAGGCCGCCAAAAGCAGAAGGTGAGTGAACCCACTCTGTGGTTCTTTTTCATTCCTAATAGATAGCTCGTTGTTCCTTCTTTCTATTACATGGTAGAAGCACCACTGTACTAGGTGGTAATAAATTCAATGTATCATTTGAAGCCTTCTCTCTCTCTCTCTCTCTCTCTCTCTCTCTCTATATATATATATATATATATATATATATATATATACCCCATCTACACAAAAAAGTCTTTGATCTCTACTATATAGGGGACAACAACAAGGTGATAGATGTTGGCTTAGGGATGACTAAGATGGATTCGTTCAGATCTCGCCAGGATGTTGTAACTACCGAGTTTGTGGAAAGCATGTGTCATTGGGAGGAAGGGTCGTCACCTATGGATGGTAGAGACGGAAAATCAGATATAAAGAGAGAGCTTGCACTGTGACAAAGGACTTCCAATGATAGAAGGGGGAAATGTAGAATAAGACAAAATCTTAACATGGAGGACATTTTGTCTTTCCCAGGTTAAGTGATAACACAATTTAAATGATCACGGACGACCCAAGAAGGGTGGCTGGGGGACTTGGCTCCCCCAACCACATAATCCATCACACAATCACGAGCGAGAGAGAGAGAGAGAGAGATTGTTGGGGGGGGGGGGGGGGGGGGGGGGGGGTTTGTTGTTGTTGTTGTTGTTGACCCTTTGTATCTATACTCTTACGTCCACTAGGCCTACCATGTCATATTTTAGCTTCTACCTGCATCTTCTTATCTCTTAACTCTTCCACTTCGTATTCTATATGTAATGCAGTGAGTATAAATTTTATGATAAAGACTGATGGTGAAGTTGGTGATGGTTTTGGTTAAAGTAAAGAACAAATTTAAATTAATTAATTAATGAATTCTAAGTGCAATTCAGTGTATTCTACTAACCCGACCAGGAAATTGTCCACAAAACTAGAAGGCTAGAAATGATTCAAGAGTGAACCATTGTCCTCAGGTAAGCAGGTGAGCTTCCTAGGATGTATAGGCTTATAGATGTGCTGTGTTTGCAGATAAGCAAGCAACACGACACTTTGACCAGCCAAGCAAGCATGGCCTCTTTGAAAATTCATCTATAGGCTTAAACTTCACATTGGATCAGATGCACAATGAGAAGCAACATAAGAAACATGGTAATCTAACAGTGTGTGTGGTGTGGTGTGGTGGGTGTGGATGGGTGTGGGTGAGTGGGGTGGGGGGAGGGGGTGAGAATTATAGTTTCCTCTTTTGTATATATTAATATCTCTATACGCCGGAGCTAACAGGAGCTAACACAAACCTTGGCAGTAGTACTGACAAGCATAACAACCTTCACTTTTTATCTACTTTTTATTTTCTTGGTGTCTTCCTATCTTTTACTATAGTGATGTCTATTCCATGAATGTTGTAATTTCAACTTCTTCTAGCAGACATTACCTTGTATTCTTTAACAGCAAGTTTAATAATCAGGATCTTGCATCTCTTCTATAGCCATTTATATTACATTGTTTGGTAATAGCATAGGCGAAAGAAAATCCAATCACCAAGAAGTAAAATCAAGTAAACAAGATAATTGAAGTTATTCTGTCACTACCATATAAACAATATACGTTCTACAGCAAAGAAGAATAAATTGTTAGGAAATGGAAATTTTCATACCCTTGAAATAGACTTTGAGAGGATGTCCATGGTTGTTATGTCTATCTTCATTCGTTGCTCTAAGCCAGGGTATTGTACCTGTATGATACAGTTAGAATTATTCGACTATAACCAAAGGATCCCCATTAATACATTTAATTATATAGATTATAATTAGTAAGCATTAGAAATTATGACTACAAATTTGCACTAACAATAGTAAACATATGGAAGGGAAGCATGACTGGTATTACCAAGTACTATTGGCCAACTATGTTGCACAGACACTAACAGGACACAAATACAACATTAATTTTAGTGTGTCCTAGTGTACTTTGGAGTGTCGGTGGCATGTCCGATACTTGCCGTCATGGCACAACATGGGCACTAGCACCAATATTCGGAGTGTCCATAATTCCTACTTGGCCACTATTAATGAACTCACTCATGAAAAATGGATGCACCTGATGCAATAAATAGTAAGAATGCTCTTCTAGTGAACATGAATGTACACAATAATGCAGTGAATTCTGGTTAACATGAACCAAATAAGCAACTTCCTTTGCATTATATAGTGGGGCTTGATACCCCAACAATTCCAATAATTTTCTACTTTTTGCACCATAAGCTTTCCTATTAAGTTAAAGTCACAAGGGTATATAAGCTCATATTGTCCCTTTTGGCCCATCATTTTTCTTCAAAAAATGCCTTTAGGCACAAATAAAAATTCTTGCAACCCTAATATTATAGGTTTTTCTTACGATCACTTCAAAAAGATAAGAAGGATGCAATACTTTAATTAAAAGAACCTTTCTAGTACTTAAATACGGTAAAACAACTAAAGCACAAATATCTTACTCCTCCTAGGAGATAAGGTGTATTCCGAACCAAAATAAAAACTCTTTTAGCAAACAATAGTATAGTCATCCTTCCCCATGCATGTACAAACCTAGTAATTATAATATATGAAGTATAGTCATCCTACCACATGCCTTCCCCATGCTTGTACAAACCTAGTAATTAATTTAAGTGCATTACTTGGTCCCCATTTCCTTGGAATATAATCAATTGATTAAGCCTTCATATTCAGGGCAAAAATTAACTAAATTTTGCAAGAGGAACAGAATTGCTTAAAACTAGTAGTCCCGCAACAAAGATAAAAGAATCTCCCTTTCATTTCTTCATTTTTCATAGATGAAAAAGATAAATATTCATTTTCTTTCAAAGATTAAGAACACCACTAACTCTTTTTGTAGTTACACATATCTGGTTATGATGAATTACAATAGCTATATATGTCAAAAAGATCAACAGAAAGCATCGAGGTTTATAATTATTTAGCAGCAAAATAAGAGGGAATTTAAGACTGTACATTGCTCCTTGGTTTCAATGGTTTAGGTTGCATGAACAGAAAAAGGTACCTTACCTACATGCATAATCACCTTCAAGGTTTTATGCCCAGTGGATATCTTGTTCATGGATGATTCCAAAAGCTTAGGCAACTTATGGGGAATCCTCTTGAAGTTTAATTCGTGATCTATAGCCGACTTCATTTGAATGGGAAAAGGCTTGACGATGATGATGATGCATGGGCATAAATAAATTTTAAGCGCGTACGATTATGCGAATACAAAAGAACAAGAAACTGTTAAATATTTCTATCACATTGACCAATTATTTGTACCTTGACTGCTACTTCTCGCTTATCCTTTAGCAATCCACGATGAACTTGAGCAATTGATGCAGCAGCAATTGGTTGTTCATCAAATGTCAAAAACCTGATACATTACCAAATTGTAGAAGATGAAGCATTTCTCACTAAATGATACCCTGCAATTTACAGTAGAGCATATATAGGTCCAAATTGACAAGAAATATTATAATAATATAATTTCCTACTTTAGAATGTTATAGGTAGTTTGTACAGTAGTTGACCTAATTATACAATCATTAAGGTCACAAATTGAAATCATATGAGCAACGATAGGAACAGGAGAAACCATGCTACAACAGACTTAAGTCTTTTAATGAGTCTGGTTGACAAAAACAGTCAATTCCAAAAGATAATTATTCCTATGTGCTTTTATTAAAGTATCAAAGATCAGTCTAGCACAATATTGAACTGTAAAACCAAGAAGAGCCAAACAAAGATCCCAGTGTCTTCTTAACAACGATTCATAAGCATAATAGTGAGCCATCCACTAACACCTTCACTTGAAAGTTGAAACTTCAACAGGTAATTGTTGCTCCACCGCAATTCTTGTGGTTCACTCCTTCAACCGGTACAATTTTACACAAACAGAATATAATACCTAAAACATACTAAAATGTATTCCCATTTATACCATCATATAGCCCTCTATGAAATTTTCTGAACGCCATCTTGGAATGTCTAATAACATAGACTCGAGACTATTTTGAATTTGAACCCTACCTGCTTGACTGATTAACACCCCTGCACAAGGATGCATAGAATATATATTTGGACTAAGGTCTTACCTAATTAATTAGACATGAGAGAGATGGCATATAATACCTAATTAGATAAAGTTAACCATAATTCCTGGCAAATAGTTTCCTAAACATTAAAAACATGTTTAATAATTTTCTTTATCATTAATCTGAAATTAACAAGAGAACTTTTAAGACCACACTTGTCATTGGCTCTTCATCGCCGACACAATCACACAAAATATAAACCCTTCAAAGTAGCATCACTCAAGGAGTAAAATCAAATTGATGTGTCATGTTTAATAGGCTGACTGAAATTCCAAAATACATACACCAATACTAGTGAAAAACTCAAAATTGGATCCCATGGCTTATAGGTGAAAACATGACATAATACCAGACATCTTAGACAAAAGAATATATTCTCCTAATTTTATTGAACAGATTGATCTAATAACATCACTGTTAGTTCCATACATACATGATAATGTTGCCTAGCAGGTTTTCAAAGTAATAACATGGCACTACATATAAGTTTGAAATGGTAACTCCACATAATAAAAAAGTACCAAGTAAAAAGAGTATTAGCTTAATGCATGAGTGTACGAGAATAATCAGCGTTCCACCACCTATTTTCTATGATGTCACAGAGTAATATGCTAAGGAATATTTATGAACAACACCATGTAGAAACATGGATGAAAGGAACACAACCAAATGACTGGGAACAAGAACTTACACTTCAGACAAGTCTTTGCCCAAATTTTTGATAATCACTTCCTTAATACGATTATAATTATAAGGGATTGCCTAAGACACCATAGAGAAAAAAGTTAGAATGTAAGGAAGGAACCTGTCATCAATTACAAACACAGAATAAAATATTGGAGTAAGGCACACACACCTGATCTTGCAAAGTCGAAAGAGTTGAAGAGTACTCCTTTGGGACTTGTCTCAAAGAAGAGATAAATTGACCAGCTTTCACATAAAAACCTCTATTAGCTTCACATAATTTAAGTAGCTTTCTGGCTGAGCGAAGATGAACCTGGAAGCAAACACAAATATCATCTTGAGAAATAAATAAGAAGTATCATCTCATCTTTTTATAAAATTTTAACTATATAACTCACAAGTAAACAATGATGCTCATCCCAATAAAAAAATGAGACATTTTAGGAAAAGTTTATTGCAACATCACAATGGATGATGGTACTCGTTATCGATCATAAACTTGTACTTTGTAAAATATTGGCAACTGTGTGTGATCACTTTGACACCTTATTTGAAGTATCTATTCCATCCACGAGGCAATAAAGAGAGAGTGATGTCTCTAATTTCTACAACATTTAGAAACCTGATGTCATTACTAACATATATGGGGAATAGGCCCTGTACTGCCTGTCCTAGGCAGCCCAATCCATTTTGATCACCAGCCAACCATCTAGCCTTGCCTTCACCGACCTAGGATATGCCTAGGCCCCACAGTAAGGAACAAAAAAGTATACACACTTACTTGCCTGCTTTATTTCTAGGTAAGTGAATTGTAGGTAAATGAATAATGATCAGTTATTTATTTACTCACACACTTGTTCTATCTTTTAGTTGTTAATTATTTATTTTTTAAACTGATCTAGTCAGTCCCTACCTACATGTTGTTATTGTTTTAATTACATGTTTTACTCACTTGATGACTACATGTTTAGTTTATAATCTTTTAGGCTTAGCATGGTTATAATTCTATATCAATTTATTTTCTAGCGACTGTAATGTTTTAATTTTCTTTATTTATAAAATGCTTAATATCATGCAGGACCTGGTTAGCTAGGGGCTACCGCGGCACCGCCCACCCCCAAAAAAGAAAGTGTAGCAGCTCATTTTGTATTCCACAATATTGCTTATTTCTGTCAGTTTCTTAGTCATGCAAAGTCGTTCACATCAGTGTTGAGGTACTTCTCTACTTCTCACTTCTTTTTCTTTTTCATATCCATGAATGTAGTTGTCAAACAAAAAGCTGATCTGTAGATAATTGTTTGCTTAAAAACACCATATATTTGTATAGGCTTTCAAAGCATATTAGCACGAAATAATACAGCAGTATGCAACGGCATTTTTAAGTGACTAAGCTTTAAAAATGTGATCAGCTTGTACTAAATGAACCAAGCACAATTGAACCATGCATAATTGATGGCTCATGCCGAATCTTGTGTGTGAAATCACACAAAATAAACAATATAATTTAATCCTCTAAGTTTTAAGTTCACCTCTTACACATTGACTCTCTTTTTGTACATATCCTCCATTAATCTTTTTGATCAAAATTATCAATTAAATAACAAAACATGATAAGAGAATACTAAAAGAAATTTGAAAATTGGTAGTTAACTCTAGCATAACAAACATTATATGAGCACCTACCCATTAAAAATTGGTAGTTAACTCTAGCATAACAAACATTATATGAGCACCTACCCACTACTTCTGAAAATTACCTACATATATTAATTCTTTACTTTATTCTTTCAAATGTTCTTAGTGGACCCATATAAGACGCATATGGGTGCCGTAAAATACAACAACAACAAAAAAAGCCTTTATCCCAAGGTTTTGAGGTCGGCTGATTGAATCCTTTTCTTCCATTAGACATAACTAGTTATTGTTGATAATTACTTATTAATATGTCAAGTGTTCCTATGTCAAGCCTTTATCCCAAGTGTTTCAATTAATAATTAGGCTCAACATAGTATTTCTATAACAATTTATCATTTGAAAACTACTTGTTAATATGTCAAGTGTACTATTAATAAAATATTAGTGTATAACTGAAATACCGGACCAGTATATCGCCAATATACCTGTGGGGCCAATCGAATTAAGGGACCATACTATGTCACTACTTACCGTTTTACTGGCATCAAAAGAGGACTGCCACCAGAATACTGTATATACCAAATGCCTTAACATGGGTCATTTCAGCTTGATTCATAATTACCAATTTTTGATCAAAATAATCTTATAAATAATAGAAAAACATTTATGTTTCACCGTGGAATTCTCATGTTCCAAAAAGTTTCCTTCTCCAACCTTATATATATAAAATATGCTTAAATTAACTAGGGATAAAATATGTAAATTACATACCTTCCCACTAACATAATTATTAACCACTAATAATTACACACTTCCAATTACAATAAATGTTAACCATCTCAAAAATAAATTTACTTCAAAATATTTTAAACTATTTCAAAATGGGTCTGTCATACAAGTATACATTAAAAAGTGAGAGAAAAAAAAGCAGACACAAAAGACTCAACGCACGTGCGCGACTTCTAGTATATATAATCCGAAAAGTTCTAGGCTTCACCATGGAACTTCCATATACCAAAAGTCTCTTTCTTCAACCTTATATATACTAGTATATATGCACGTGCTTTGCACGTATATTGGAGTGAATGATGTTGATGAATTAGTTTATTTCTACTGCTTTTAATTATATAGGTTAATGGTTCAACCCTTCGAATTCTTTGGTAACAATTTAAAAGACTTAGCAAGTAGCATGAACCCTTTGATTTCCGTAAATGGTTGTCATTATTGCATCTCTTAAATGGTTGTCAGTGAAATTTATTGTAGGTATTCTTTTTAATTACTAAATATGTTGAAGGGTATTTTTGGAACATAATTTTTCACGGTGAAGCCTAGTTTTGGCATTATATAGAGGAGATATCAAAATATGCTTAAATTAAATAGGAATAAACATGTGAATTACACACCTCCCAACTAACATAATTACTAACCACTAATAATTAAAAACTTTCACCTACAATAAATGTTCACCATCTCAAAAAAAAATTTACTTTAAATTTCTATTATTTCAAAATAGGTTTGCGTTGCAAGTATACATTTAAAAAGTAAGGGGGGAAATATACAGACAAAAGACGTGCACGACTTTTAGTGTTACTTAAAAAATTCCAAAATGGATGTTACATACGAAACTTATTAGCAAAAGCTATCGTGAAATCTCACTTCAAAACACGATTTCAGGTCCACAAAAGCTCGACATGATTTCAACACCGAACTTGCGCTTGGTAAGCACAATTTCAAAAAGTACCATTTATGGAAAAAAAAAAATTTCCTTCCCAAAATAACATTATTCTTAGCCGGAAAAAAAACCCCATGATTAAGCAGTTTCTTTGATCCTTACTATTCTCGGTTCGAGCTATTGAGCTACGAAAAGATGAAGAAAAATGGTATCGGAAACACGTATATACCTCCGAAATCTTGCTCCGGTACTCCTTGGATTGCGGTTCCAGAGATCGCATAGAGTACTTGTAGTCCACGATAATATAACCAATCTAAACAACAACAACACCATCAAAAAATTTACAGAACCAAAAATAGAAATATAGAAAGAAAACAATTTACAGTGTAGATAGCGCGTGAAGAGCGGACGACGCCGTCGAGAGCAACGGATACGGAGGGTTCGCCGACGTCGGAGCCGGGGCCGAACTTCCACGCAGCGGCAACGGCAACTCCGGTGGCGAGGATCTTGAGTCGCCGGTGGCTGGTGGCCATGGTCTGTCGAGACTCGAGAGAGAAAAATAAATTGGAGTTTTAAAAAACCCTAATTAACGGGCCGGATTTTGAAGTATACCCGACCCGTTCCTTATTCTCTTTATTGCTTAATTTAGGGGTGAGGATTTAGTTTATTCAGTTTCAACCGAGCCGAAATAGTCAAAATTAAATGAACCAAACCAAATAAGCTATTCGGTTTGTCCTACTGGACTACTGATATTTTTAATGAATCAGATCCAAAATTGAGATCTTGATAAATTATATTAAAAAATATAAATTTATATATACACATTTGTTGTATTTTAAAGTTGTGTTCAAAGTTGAGCTTCAAAATATATACATAGAATTATTGTTTTCAAAATATACACATTTTTAAACAAAAAATATGCATAGAATTAAGATATTTACATAATTGTATAAATCTTATCCGATTTTCGATTTTGAATCGAAATCGAAATCTAAAACTGAAACTGAAATGACTTTTTTTAAACCGAACCAAATCTCTTCGGTTCGATTCGATTTTCGGTCCAAAATCGAATAATGCTCACCCCTAGCTTAATTCTGATTCCGAGTCACCGGACACTCAAGTTGTGGACGGGTTAGCGGGTTGGTGCTAGCGAGTCCAGTCTGACATGCTATAATAATAAAAAAATAGATTTTTAATTTAGTAAATGAATTTAAATTGTTTATCAATTCTAGAAATAAGTTTTAGGTCTTAGAGAATTATCAAAACCTAGAAATAAACCTTAAAACCCCATAAAACATTATGGATTATTATTAACATACTTGTTAAGTTTCATAATGTTCTAAGTTGGTAATTTCTAAAGATTGTTAGTAATTTGTTTTTCTTAATATTTCTCTAAAGTGTATAAAATACAAAAAAAACATATAAAGTCATTTTATGTTGTTTTAAGGCTACACGGAATTGCTGATCAATTAAAAATATATCTATTTTGAACTTCATATGTTATTAGTGTTTTAATTGAGATATTCCATAACATAATGTTACACAAAAGGACGATAGATGAAACACATGTAGAATTTTTTTTCTTTTCTGAAGTAGTATTTCTTAACGGAGTGCTAAAAAACATAACATCCGATCAGATACAAAGTTCTTGAATATGTTTTGGTAAAGTTTTTAGAGCTTGTTCGGATCAATGTTGGAGTTAAGTGGTACTGCTCATTCGAAGACGGACAACAAAACCAAAGTGGTTAATAGGATGTTGGTAACACGATAAGAAATATATGAGGAGCGAAGTCGAAATAATTGAACTTTGCTTTAACATGATTAGTGGAATTTGTGTACAACAATCATCAACAAGAAAGTTTTTATTTGATATTATTTATTCCAAATCACCTAATTATGTTCTTGATTTATGTATTTTGTCAAAGAGGTCGGAAAAGAATACAACAACAAAAAATTTGGTAAATCAAATTCAAAAATTTCATGAAAATGTTCGAAAATGGGATTATAGAAGGCTAATGCAATGTATTAGTCAATGGCGACAAGCACCGTAATATTGGTGATGGCACCATGGTACATCTTCAGAAGAAGCGGATGTCTCCAATATTGTTAGAATTTGAAAGGATTTTTTATATTCTTTATATTTCTTTCCTTATTTAGTTAAATGTTTTAGGAATTCAAAATTTGCTTGGGAGACCTCTCTTTTTTTTTGGCCCATATTGGAAGTCTAATAATTTTTCTCACTATAGTGGTAAATGCAATCCCTAAAACATTATCCCCACTACAACATATTTGGATTACTTATAAAAAAAATTGTCAACACATCCACATCTTTTCAAGTCTAAAGATCGTGAGTGTTATTTGGTTCAAATTTTGGAGGCTTGAGAATAAATTTTGAATTATGTATCTATGCTTAATAAATCTAGACTGGAACTAAAAATTGGGAGGAGGGAGAATATAGGGGCTTCAATTTTCCACTGTTGTAGGCAAGTAAAAATCCAAGACCTCCCCCTCCTCCACCCAAAAAAAAATAAAAAAAATTTGCTTTCATGAAAATATTAGTTGGATACATTAAAAAAAAAATACGATAAAACCCTCAATGACATCCGTTGCTGAATTTAAATAACAATAGAATCATAAAATTGTCTGAACCAAACATTAAAATAGATAAAATAAAATAAAAAATGGCTGTGTGTTCATTACCTAACCAAATATGGATATGAAAATATTGAATTTCTTTCGCCATGAAAAAACAGTTACTGAAACTTCATCCAAAGATCACCTTAATGTGGACATGTGCATTCCCCTTCTTCTCCTCCTCCTCCTCCTCCTTCTCTCATATGTGAACCAAACAACATTGAAATCCTCTCCCAAAACCCAAGGTATCTCCGTCTACTTTTAAGAGCATCAATAGTCATCTTGAGGCCCAAATTTCTAATAAAAAAAATAAATGTAGAATGAACGGGATATGTATGAAAATAGTAAAAAAAAAAAAAAACTTGAGATCCAAGTCATATGAGTGGACGTGACATTCTTCTTTCTTTTAAAAAGAACTAGATAAATCTAGAATATAGAATTTTGGACTCCAAATTGAATCTTACTATTCTACAAAATAAGTTCCTACATTAAGAATGTAGATCATGGAGTTCCAACTGAATCTTACTATTCTAATTTCTACAAAATGAGCTCCTACATTCTGAATACAGAATATAAAAATTGGAATGAGACCATCATAAAATTTCAACTGAATTTTACTATTCTACAAAATAAGCTCCTACATTCTGAATTAGAATCTAGAAATTGGGACAAGCATTATCTAACAGCTACAAGCTCCACTCAGAACTCTCATGTCTTTTTTTCCCTTCTATTGGGACTATTAGCTGCAGTTACCACTTATTTCCAATCATCTGCCCTACTATCCATTCATCAAAACTTGGATCAAATTTAGTTTCACTTCAGATCAACAACTTGTTAAAACTTAAGTGAATACTAAGAACTTGGAAGAGAGGTCAAAGAAGATAGTTGAAAGCACAGAAAAAACCGTCTTCAGGCGGACATTTATTAAATATATTCCATTCCTCTCAGACGGAAGGTGGAAGAAAAAAAAAATCATGTGAGATCTATTGTGTCAAGTTAATACCGACTGAACGAGTATTGTTGTAAGTAGAGTCATTATTGTCAACCTCTAATTTAGTAGTGTTTCCTACAGCCAAGACGAATACCTGGAATATTAGGATTGGAATCTGTTGTCCCAAATATTTTGTTCCTGTTTTTCTCATCTCATATACAAATATGAATCCCACTGCATGTGAGAGTGAACTCACGTTTGTATGTGAGAAAAAACAGATTTTTTTTTTTTTTTTTAATATTTGGAACAACAGATCTCATTCCAGTGTCCTTCTGTTTATGGTGAATGGCATGCCCATACTAAGTCTAGAAAAATTAATTTTCTTCCATCTCCCCCTATTGTTGACCTTCAGACTTGCTTTGAAGTCTCACATCCTTCATTTGCCATACTGACGTAGAGAGGACTACTTCCATCAACTTCCAAGTACATATGCAGTCTATTTTTGTTCCCTTAACAAAACTATGTCCACCCTTCCAATTTAGAAGGAAAAAATCACAGTGGTTTTAGTTTTTCATACACAGCAACCCATAGTAAACATCCACACAAAACACTAGTTTCATATATGTTAATTCTTGAATGGAATGACGAACATCGACACACACACCCTTAGCTAGTTTTATATGTGACAAATTTCGAATGGAATGATGAACATGTTGGAAATAATTGAATGAATATTTTCAATTTTTATTGGTTGTATTTATCGGAAAAGGTGTCTCTTCCAAATATTGTGTCCAATAATATTTGTCTCTTCATCATTTATAAAAGAGTCACATGGATTCCATCAATTCATTCATTCATGCATCAAGCATTTATTCCAAGAGAGAAAGAGAGAGACTACCTCCGTTGCTTCGACAAGTTCTTGCAATTTGAAGTGCTGCTACCGGAGGAGGAGTACCGTTGTATCATGGGAGACTAACGCCATTAAACCGTAAACACCTGTACGGGACGAATATTGTCATAAGAACATTGAACTAAGTTCAAGTTTCGGTCTCAGTTTCGATTATTTATTTATATTTTTCCTTTCGGTGATTTTTTTCTTGGATTACTCGTATTATTATGTACGAGAAACTGATAAGCAGATTTACTATCAAAACGTATACAAATGTTCTGCACGTTCCTGATATTCGAAAGAATCTGATTTCCGGATCTATGTTAAGCGATTGTTAATATAAATTAATCCCAACTCTGTATTTTAGAATCTGAGAACAAAAAATATAAAATAAATAATCTAACCGAGACCGAGGCTTGAACTTGGTTCAATGTCCTTAAGACAATATTCGTCCCGCACAGATGCTTACGGTATAATGACGTTAGTCTTCCAGGATACAACGGTATTCCTCCTCCGGTAGCAGCACTTCAAACCTCAGTAACTTGTCGAAACAACGGATGTAGTCTCTCCCTTTCCTGGAATAAATACTTGATGTATGAATGAATGAATTGATTGATTGGATCCATATAACTCTTTTATAAAGGATGAAGAGACACAAGTATTAATGGAAACAATATCTGAAAAAAACACTTCTTCCGATAGACACAATCAATAATAAGATGTTCATCCCTTCACCCATGTACATATAATAGCCACTTCCTTCCCTTTCCCGAATTGCTCCCTCCGTTTTATTCTCCACCCATCATTGACGCTGGTGTCTCCTTGATAACCACCCAACAATTTCTTATTTTTGTTACTGACGTGTCCGTTGCCCCTTACTTCGTTTGGCGTGCCATCCGTGAAGACCTGACTTGAACAAGTCCTCTAGGCCTCTCAAGCCACGAGTTTCTTACAAGTTCATGTTGGCTTCCTTCCATACTTTCCATCTTCTTCAATACACATATACTTCGGAAATCTCATCCAACCTTCCACTCCACAAGCTGCTTCAAGCGACGGAACTAGTCTCTAAAATTTGAAAGAGAGCTGAATAATTTGAACAACACGAGAACATTAACATTGCACTGTCTAAAATATTAATTTTTTTAGAATTTATTTTATCACTTATACCGAGTTTGATTGGATTTTTTCATGACAAAATTTTCACCAATTAAAGTGTTTTATAGCTTATATTTTTCATATAATTATTTTTAAAAAAATTATTATTTTTTTATATTTTATTCTAAAATAATGGAAGATAAAAATGATCCAACCATAGAAAAATATTATTTTTTATAAAGAATAACTATTTTTTATGGAAAATAATAACAATCGAAAACCCAAATTAAGTTTTCCATAAAAAATTCCAAATTTCCATGAATTTTTTATAGTAATTTTTTTTTATTTTTCAACTTGCAATCAAACACACATTTAATTGTTGCATATTCCAAATAATAAATAAATAAATAAAATACAACTAAGAAAACATTTATAAAAAAATTATAAAAAAAAATCCAAAAAATTAGAATGGGCTGTAGCCCGACCATGTCCATGTGGGGCTCCGCCTCTAGCTGCTTCGTTGCCATACTATTATCTACATTAAATGAGCAATAATGTGACCCCAATTTATGACTTAGATATAGTTGTTGGAGAAATTATTCAGTGAGACGGACATATAATGTGGCAATGATGAAACTCGAGTCTCAATTTTCCAAAAGTGCCATGACACTATATTTTTCTTCTCTAATTTAGTCTTGATGGTGTGTCGTGACACTATTGAAATAAACTCAAGGTTCACCACTGCCACATGGTAAATCCGTCCGACTGAATAATTTCTCCAGTGCTGCTATAATTTCTCTCGTCTGGATCCCCTCGCCATAAACTCCGCAACTTCGCAGCAGCCAAGCCAAAAGCCAGCTAAAACTAATGCCAATTGAGGTGTTCTTTAGGGTCATCCAGTGTTTACAAAACAATATCTGCATTAAAATGAGCAACAATGTGCGTCCAAAAACAAAACTATCAGGAGTTTACACTATAATTTTATCTACTCAATAATCCACAGGTATTTCATGAATATTTAAAGAATATGTTTGGTAGATGGCAAATGAAACTTGCATTCAAATTTATGGATACTTCATGATTATCCTTACAAAGAAATCAATACAAATAAACCTGTGGAGAATATTTTGGAGATCAGCCAGATTTGCTGGCCTCATAAATTCTTCACCAGCCATTCTTCTTTGGGGCCAATTAGACTCCACTACAAACATTTACAAATCACTCAATGCATGCTCATTACACAAAGTATCAAGTTATTACACTTACACATTGGCATTTTTAGTTTTGTTTGAGACCTGAGTATAAGCTTTTGAAAGATGATCCCTGGAAACGTGACGAATTATATACATTCAGGAGCTTGTAACTGCTGACGCCACATCGAAATCAAGAAGCTTTCTTGCTTTTATACTTCACAGCACAACTTGTATAGACCAGAAGGTTCAGGAAGCTGAGCCCAGCCAGTAACCAGAAGTAGTAGTCTAAATGCCCTTCATTTAAATTATCGGGAATCCACCCAGGCTTACCCCCGCGAGTAGTTAATGACGTCACAACGGTTAGAATGAAAGAACTCAAGTAGTTCCCAAGAGCTGTCGTGAAAAGTGAGAATGCACTGCAGAAGCTTCTCATAGCATCGGGACTCTGGTCATAGAAAAACTCTAGCTGCCCAATAAATGTGAATATCTCTGCAGCACCAACCAAGAAATACTGAGGTATTTGCCAGAAAATACTCATCGGGACGGCAACCTTTTCGTGTATTAGACCATCCGCCTTTGCAATCTGCAGCCGCCTGATCTCTACTAAAGCTGCAGCTGCCATGGCTAGTATTGATATGAATAGGCCGATGCCCATCCTTTGAAGCTCCGAGAAGCCTCTCTCCTTGCCTGTGAACCTTCTTGCTATTGGAACAAGGATTCTATCATAGAGTGGCACCCATACAATGACACTTACCACATCAAAAGTCGAGAGGGAAGCAGGGGGGATGGAGAAGGAGCCAGCAGCAGTATCGAGAACCATGCCCTGTTCGACAAACATGGTAGACATCTGGGCATAGACAGCAGAGAAGGCGATGCCAGTGGCCCAGATAGGGAACATCCGGACTAGGATCTTTAATTCTTCAACCTGGGTGACTGTACAAAGATGCCAGGGATTGGCCAAGGCTTCTCTCTCCTTGTCATAATCAGATACAGTGGCAGCCTTGTCAAGAAACCTTCATTTTTGGCATATGGAAAGATAATTAGATTTAGGATATGGAAAGATGGATGAATAATTGAAGTGTATGACCATAAGACTAGTTTCAATGTATCATGTAGATCTGACTCTTGATACTATGAGAGGATATTAGAAAGCAAATCCATACATACTACGACACCTTGCAATATGATATAACAGAAGTGCAGAAAATTTTAATTTATAGAGGTTTGTGTAGTTTCTTATAAATGTGTTATGGTCATCTAACAACCTATACTCGAGGTGGAAAATCCTTCATAATTAGTATTTGCTTTTGGAAATGTAATTCCCCTTTTCATTATTCTTGCTGCCTTAAGTAGGCTACAGGCTAACAAACATGAGAGTAGATACCAACTTATAAAATCAATGACATCTTATGTAGATGGATTTCTCCTGTGCTCATGAGACCTAAATCTTTTCAGAAGCTCAACTGAAGCAGTTGGTTGCACCATCAGGAAGAAACTAGAAGGTGACATAACTCCTTTTTTCTGGATTTGTTCTCCAGTATGAAAGTGATACAAGATTGTTGTTAGGTGCCTTTCTGAACTACTTATCTATGGTAACAAAAAAGTTTTGTTTGTATTTAAACATGAAGTAAAGCTTAAAATTATATTCCATCCTTATGTAATGCAGAAGAATGAAATGGTTGACATAAATAAAAGCCCCCTAAGGTTTCCTGTGAGACACATAACTGTAACTGTATAATAAATGTTGTCTTCTGGGACTCTGAATAAACCCATTGAAAGACCTCTACGTTTCGAAAAGATTGGACGGTAACTTAAAGCAATTTGAGTATGGCTTGGTCAAGTTACCGGATATTGTGGCCTGGATCCGAGCCTGATTTAGGGTAGGGATGAATTTTTCTGATCTGATCTGACCTGTACTGAACTGAATAAATATTTGAACCAACTCAAAGTATGGGTTGGGACGGTTCACCCTGTCCGAGTTGCAGGTCTACCTGGGAATATGTGTTATAAGACCTAAATCCTTGAGGAAGGTGTCAAGTTCTAAGTTTTAACCTCAAAGGCTATATGTTCGAGTTTGAGGGTTTGCGGTATCAGCCGATACTAAAACTGCCGAAATGGCGAAACCACCAATAAAAACCACCAAAACAGCCCCGAAAATGCAAATTAAGAAGACTCATATACCGATTCTGATACTGTTACTGCGAGCCATTAGTTTGAGCTTTGAGGCTTTGTTAGTACTTTTCTGGTGCAAACCGTAACTTATCCAATGTAAAATCTGAATCTAGTTTTTTACTTTGTCAAATCTATGGTAACTTATCCAATGTAAAATCAAAATCTAGTTTTTATTTTGTTAAATCTATGACACTGCACCAATACTCCAAAGTTGATTCATGAGAGTTGTGGGTTAAATATTAATATTATCCCAATAAGCCCCAACAGGTCGAATGCTCATTTTATTAAAATGGCGTGCTGTATGTGATAATCTGATACCATGTTAAAGTCCATGTTGTTGCACCAAAACTCCAGAGTTGTGATGAAGATTGAAGGTTAAATATTTATATTATTCCAATATTGATGGGTACAATTACAAACAATTTAGCTTGATGGATACTCATCTTGTGTTTTGAAAATCTGAAATTTACTTCAAAACTTGCAATATAGTATTAGTAGACGAGCGATAGTTTCTTTTAGATAAAACATAACAGTAATAAATGCATGCGAACTGTAATACCATAATACATAGCATCTAGTTTGTTGTTTAAGTTTCAGAAATTTACTTGATTTCATCACTGTGCTCTAACTTTCGGCTCCCTTCAATTGCAGAGGATTTGTCAGGAAGCTCATACAGGAGAGAACTATCATAAGGGACATCGATGTTCCACTTGCGAATAGAGGCAACCACAACTTGGCAAACTCTTGTCAGTGGACTGCCGCCTGGTCTCTGAAATCTATAAAGTGGGGTACCGACGAAAAAGCTTCCAATAGCCAAACCCATAAATAATGTAGGAATACCAAAGCCC
The DNA here is from genome assembly GCA_036927795.1 of Iris macrosiphon. Taxonomy (NCBI): domain Eukaryota; kingdom Viridiplantae; phylum Streptophyta; class Magnoliopsida; order Asparagales; family Iridaceae; genus Iris; species Iris macrosiphon. The sequence goes on along the minus strand of JAYESA010000015.1, from coordinate 29,586,963 downwards.
AAGCCCCATCCATAGTTGTCTTGCACCCACACAAGAAAGCTGCTCGAGATTAAAGCACCAATGTTGATGGAGAAATAGAACCAGTTGAAGAAAGAACCTTTCTTCACTCTCTCCCCTGGATCAGTATCATCAAATTGATCTGCTCCAAAGGATGACACACAAGGTTTGATGCCACCGGTTCCCAGTGCAATCAAATAGAGGCCAAGAAAGAATATTCCGTACTGAGTTGCACTTGCTTCTGGGCATACAGTTTCTACACAGGGAGGAGGTTTGAATGCTGGTACTGATGCTGAAAGAGTCAAAGTACCCATTCCCTACATTTGAAATGACGATATTGATCAATACTACTATTGGAATAATACAAGAACAACAAATCATTTACCCCAATGATTTGGGATCGCCCGTTTGAATCCTTTTCTACCATTCATCTCGGTCAAGGACCATGGCCACTGTAACATTAACACAAACCATAACCTTTGTTACAACCTCAATCCGTGTTCGTTTAGGCTAAACCCTAGATCTAGCAGCTCTTTTGCTTAATATCTTATCACTTCCTCATACTGGTGCATCAATTGGTATACTTACATGATATATGCAAAATTTAGTTATTTATTTTAAAAAGCAGCTTAGAAGAGGATTTCAGTTTATTAGTTCCCTAGGTGTACAAAGAGTCCTCAAAGTGATTTGATGAAATATAGTTAGATTGTTTCTTATAAGATGTGTTTTATAACGAAATCATAGGTAATCAATCTCAAAATAGGTATTCGTGCACCAAAAATAATAATTATAATAAATATATTTTCTGAAAACACTGGCAATACAGACAGTTTGGGTGTCAACAGATTGAATGTGGAGTGGAGATGTATGTAACCACCATATGTGTTTGGTGATTTATCATAGCATGGATATGAGAAAGAACATCATTCTAAACCAACGTCCAGGGGAGGAACCCCCACCCTCCGAGAATTTTTTTTGCTTCCAACCAAATAGATATATGAATCTGATTATATATTTAATGTTTTGCAATAAGTTCATAAGTAGTAGTACAAGTGGAAACTATTACATGATTTTTTACCAAGAGATCTTGGGTTCAATCCTCAGTGTCCCCATAAATATTTAATATAAGGCATTTTTACCTCCCCTCTCAAATATATATATATATATATATATATATATATATATATATATATATATTAGTTTAAGGTACCCTCTCTCTCTCTCTCTCTCTCTCTCTCTCTCTCTCTCTCTCTCTCTCTCTCTGTATATATATATATATATATATATATATATATATATATATATAGAATTTCTGGGTCCGCCCCTTCCAATGTCCATATATGAGTAAAATGTTTTAATGCAGATATTGATTATAGTACTAAATAATACTATAAGTTACAAATAAATTAAGTCAACATGTAGTTTAAAGTGTTACAATGTTGGAGATCAGATATAAAAGTAAAAAACCATGTTCATTTCTGTTGTTATTTTGTTATTCATCTTATGAGGATATAATAGTAATCTTATGAGGATATAATAGTAATTATGAGTGTATTGCATATTATTATAAATAGCTATGAGATGCAACATATGATTTTAAGTCCTTACAATCTCCTTTCTCATATTCTTTCTCATCCTATTTTTCTCATCTCTTCCCCATCTCCAAACTTCACTTGGTATTACATCATCTTTTAAAGGTACTGTAAATCTCACCCACGCGCTTGCTAGTACCACCTCCCAACCTACTACAACCATGACACGTATAGGTAATTCTGCTTTTGAGACAACCCAGTCACCAAACGTCTCTTGGATCATCGACTCAGAAGAGAGTTCTCACATGTATAAACTCTATTTTTCATAATCATAGTCCTATGAAGTATAATACTATCTTGGATGATGGGCCTACTCGCCCCGTCCTGTGCTTGGAAAATGTGTCATTTACCCTATTCAATCACTGTCATTAATTGATTCATTATATATGCCTAATTTTTCTTTCAATTTGTTATCTGTGAGCTAGTTAACCAAATCTTTCCAATGTTCTGTAACATTTTCTTTCAATTCTTGTATTTTTCAGGACCTCAAGATGTCACGTCCCAATATTACGGACATGACCAGCTACCCCGTACAAGGTACTATAAGTCGTACGGCGATCACGGCTGTAATAAGACAAGGGGGTGCATGCTACAATCAAGTCACTTAGGTTCACACGAACATCTATGTCTCAATCAATCAAACAAGAAACAGTAAACATAGAGCACATATGATAAAGCAATAAGACGTCCCAAACACTTTCTCTGGAGACCAACTGTGCAAAATAAGAAGCTCGCAGAGTAACAAAAGTACATGACAGCGATCAGCTGCAGTCTGATTTAATACAATCATGTAAGGAGACTAATGTCCACACATACCGGCTAACAGGTGCCGGTGGCTAAATGCCCAAAAGAAGTAAATGTACAATGACGAGCAGGGAAGAAGAAAACCAACTCGTTATCCTCTGCGACCATGTTCCTGGTACGCGACATGAGTCGGAGGAAAGTACGCTGGATCCTCGGGTGCTGGCTCGAAACCTTGTCATGATAAACCAGTGGGGTTAGACCCCAAATAGCAGGTACCACAAAGGAGCACGAAATGGAAAAACAAACCCAAACATATATATATATATATATATATATATATATATGTGTGTGTGTGTGTGTGTGTCGTAGTTCAGGTCCATGGCATATCCTAGCACAAAGGTCCAACCCTACAACCAAAAAAGGATAAGGGTTGAACCGTCACACTATGATAGTCCATAACTCTAAACTACTAACAGAATAATACAATCACAACCAAGTCCAATTAATAAAATCGGCCAATCACTTGTACGGTTTGCTATTTGTAGAGTCTGAGGTTATCTCAGAATAATGCATAATAGGTATCCTCAGATCACGTCATTGCCGAACATGAGCTAATCGAGCCAAATAAGGAATATACAGGCATTTCACGAGTGCACCAGTTCCCCGTAGGGCTACTGCGCTAAAACATGGATTAACGGTTCTAGTGCTCCTATAAGGAGAGAATGGCTCGGCGTTATTTATAATAGGTCAGATACTGCACTCCACTAAGATGGGTGATATAAAGTATATGTGATGGCCAGCCCACAACGCACTTAGAATAAATCTTTGTGGGAAGGTTCGTTGGCATGATCTCGGAATACCGTTCTCTCCAAATGTTACAACTTTAGGTTACTTAAGTAGCCCTATATTGTGTTCGAAAATCTCAAGGCATGGTTACATAAGAATTTTTCTTAAGATGTTGTACAAAGTACGGGCACACTAGGTACGAATCCACGGAAGTTCAATCTGGATTCACCCGAACGTGTATGCAACATTCAACCAATCAATATCCTAGCCACGCTTTGGTACTTGACTCGCACAGCATGTCCGTGCTTGAGAATATATATATATATATATATATATATATATATATATAACGTATTCAGGAATTTGGAGGCATTCTCTATGCACAACCCAAATATAGATTACTTAACACGTGACACGGTATGTCGCATCTCAGTGCACATCCATTCATATACACATTCAGGCAATAATTTCTATCAGCACGGATACAGTATTCGAATCCAATTACCAATTATACATTGGGTCACATGTATCAAGATCACATTGTAACACGAAACTTATGTCATGCGCATAGCTGGTTAGTCACTTATTACTTAGTCTAGTTCATACTTAAATCTCAGTCCAATAACTCAGTCATTCTATATACATGCCAATCTTAGCCCATGGTCATGTCTAGCACGAGGTCTGGTTAGTAAATCCATTCTTTCTTAAAATCACAATCACAAGTAATACCAGGATCAACCACATATATGATGATAAGAAACATTCCAAATAAAACAAGTGAATGCATCGTAAAAGTACTTCATGCATGCATGGAGTCACTAAGAATAACGCGCATGAAATTGTATGCGTGAAGGTTATGCGCATGAACCAAACAAGTGCATGCTCAGGGTGTCGCATAAAGTCAGGGCGTTGAAGGTCTCATGAAGTCAGGGCCGCATGAACAAATCGGCTGCATGCTCCTCCAGGCCGCATGTCCGGACAAAAGTCCACTACTTGGGATAAGTGCCGAAAAGACGGACAATAAATGAAGTATCAGTGAAGTGACATAAAGTGATTAATGTGACTGATGTGACATGCAATAAAGTGTGTCAGAGAGAAATGACAAAATCACAAGGTAGGTGCAGAGACACAAAAATCGTGTCGAGGCATGCTCCCAAAAGAAGAGACACATGGCTCGTGGCCACATAATTTCCTGGACGCATGGACTCTGGGAGCATGGAGTCAGGCCTAAGTGAATTTCAATGCGTTCAAGGTACTATGCGTCCGACTTTTGAAAGCATGAACAAGCCGACATGCGTCCAACAAGATGGGCGCATGCTGAAGAGGGCGCTTGTTGCTCGGCCGCATGGTACTCCATCGTCCCAGAACAGCAAGATCGGCCATGGAAAAACTTCAAGAATCCGAACAGACCATGTCTGCCATAAAATTCTCATCTCAACTCCAAATCAAGTGGTTCGAAAGCCAAACTGCTCGAAATGAAGTGCTCTATCACACAAAACAATAAGTTTTCAAAAACAATAAGCTTTTGAAGATCAAAACCAAAAAAACTCAAGAACACCCACACTCATAAAAATCCATATCTACACCATTCCATCCACCAAATCCGAAGATACCAGGTTCTAAACATGCTTAAAATCACACAATAAACATAATAGACCAATAATATGGAGGATTTTTCCATTTTTTATGCAAGATGTATTTGCCTAAGACTTGGAGGGAGAAAACTTAAGAGAAAAGAAAAAGACAGAATGAGGAGAGAGAGAGAAGTTAGGTTTTATAGCTAGAGTTTGAGGTTTAGACCATGGGTTTAACTCATGATTAAACCAACCCAACAAATAAACCATGAACCAAGATAAACCAAAGAATGGGTCTAGTCTCATGCAATATACTAAACATGCAAGCAAGAAAATAATACGCTCCAAATAAGTATATTTGGGAACGGGGAGTGACATCTCTATCCACCTTAAAAAATTCGTCATCGAAATTTGAATTCAAGTAAACTAGAGAAGTCAGGACAAGCACACTATAATTCTACTAGCAAAACTACACATGCAAGCAATATCATCACAACGCATAGGTGATCACCTGATCACGAAATCTAGATACGAAGGCATAAGGTAGAATATACCTTCCGAATCGAACATGTGCGGGTACCGAGATCGAATATCGTCATCGTGCTCCCACGTCGATTCTCCAAGAGTGCGATGTCCCCAGGCAACTCGGACAAGAGAAATAGTCCGGTTCTTGAGTATCTTCTCTCTTCGATCCAGAATGGATACGGTTGCTCGTCGTAAGATAAGTCGATACCAACGACTAATTCAGAGTGGTCGAGGATATGACTCGGATCCGGGACATACCTACGCAACTGAGACACATGAAATACATCGTGCACCTCACGTAGCGAAGGTGGAAGGGCAAGACGATAAGCCACATTGCCTACCCGATCGAGAATGTCAAACGGCCCAACATATCGCGGACTAAGCTTCCAGCGAACTCCGAATCTACTGACCCCACGGGTAGGCGAAATCCGCAAAAACACGTGGTCGCCGACACGAAACTCTAAAGGCCTACGATGTTGATCTGCCCAATGACGATACCGATCTTGCGTAACCTGCAGTTGCTCTCTGATTTGTCTGACAACTTCTACTGTCTGTGTGATCATTTCGGGGCCTAACATCTTCCGTTCACCAATGTCTTCCCAAGCCAACGGTAATCTACACTTCTTGTCGTACATTGCTTCGGAAGATGCTATCTGAATACGGGCCTGATAACTAATTTTATTTTTGAGTCGTATGCATCCAAAGGTGCACGTACGGTTCCTAAGGGGTACAGTCCTAATCACGAAAATTCTACCAAGTGAAGGTGATTCTCCCAAGATCCACCAAGGTCTAAGTTACAGACTCGTAGCATATCCTCCAAGGTCTGGATAGTTCTCTCTGATTGCCCGTCTGTCTTGGGGTGGTACGCTTTGCTGAATCTTAACTTGGTACCTAATCTCCCGTGCAAGCTTCTCCAGAAATGATAAGTGAACCTTGTATCTCGGTCTGATACTATGCTTACTGGCACTCCATGCTCACAATCTGTCGCATTTACAAATCTGTCAACTGCTCTGTAGACTGTCACACTCTGAAGAAGAGAAAATGTGCCACTTTTGTGAGCCACTCCACTATCACCCAAACTGCATCTTGGCCAGTCGGTGATCTAGGTAAACCGGTCATAAAGTCCATCGTGACGTATTCCCATTTTCACTCTGGAATAGGGAGTGACTGCAATAATTCTGCCGGTATCTGTTGTTCTGCCTTCATTTGTTGACATATCAGACATCGCGATACGATACGTGCTATTTTTTCTTCACTCCGTTCCACCAAAAAAGTTGCTTGATATCTTGATACATCTTCGTGCCTCCCGGATGAATGGAACTGGGAACTGTGTGCTTCAGTCATAACTTCTTGCCGAATATCCCCGCTTGGTACGCATAGACGATTCTCAAAGACCGGACTCACATTCTTCCCCGCTTGGTACGCATAGCATTCCATCTGCATGTATTGTCAACTCCTTCCGAAGACCGGACTCACATTCTTCTCGTAGCTTTTGAATCTTCGGGTCCTCTGCATGAGCTAGCTTGATTTTATCTGCCAAAGTTGACTGAATCTGTAGGCTAGCCAGAACTCCTGTACTCTGTGGAAGTACTATCTCGAAACCCATATCTCGTAAGCCTTCTAGAATGTGCTTCTGAGTGGTCAACATAAATTCTTCACATAGCTTAAGTGTAAACACTACTGTTACTAGCTCCAAATTGTGAGTTAGATAGTTCTTCTCGTGAACTCGGAGTTGCCGAGAAGCATACGCTATCACTTTCCCTTGTTACATCAAAACACATACAAGTCCTTTGCCAGATGCATCACAATACACTGTGAATCCTCAGGAGCCTACTGGAAGAGTAAGGATTGGTGCAGAGATTAACTTCTTCTTCTTCAACTCTTCAAAGGCTATTTGGCATTATGCTGACAACACAAATTTAACTTCCTTGCACGTCAAACGAGTCAATAGTGCCGAGATCTTAGCAAAGTCTGACACAAATCTTCTGTAGTATCCCGCCAAGCCCAGGAAACTACGCACCTCCGCCAGTGTCTTCGGAACTCGCCAATTCTCTACTGCATCTACTTTATTGGGATCTACTGACACACCTGCTCCAGAAATAATGTGCCCAAGAAAAGATACGTGATCCAGCCAAAACTCACACTTACTCGCATATAACTGGTGCTCCCTCAAAGTTTGCAGTACTATCCTGAGATGTTCTTCATGCTCCTCCTCATTACGAGAATACACAAGAATATCGTCGATAAATACTACCACAAATTGGTCTAAGTAAAGCATGAAAATACGGTTCATCAAATCCATGAATATCGTTGGAGCATTAATCAGCCCGAATGGCATAACTAAGAATTCGTAATGTCCATATCGTGACCTAAATGTTGTCTTCGGTATATCCTGCTCCCGGACTCGCACCTGATGATATCATGAGATGTTCTTCATGCTCCTCCTCATTACGAGAATACACAAGAATGTCGTCGATAAATACTACCACAAATTGGTCTAAGTAAGACATGAAAATACGGTTCATCAAATCCATGAATATCGCTGGAGCATTAGTCAGTCCGAATGGCATAATTAAGAATTCGTAATGTCCATATCGTGACCTAAATGTTGTCTTCGGTATATCATGCTCCCGGACTCGCACCTGATGATATCATGATCGTAAATCTATCTTGGAGAAGACTCTTGCTCCGCTTAATTGGTCAAACAAATCATCAATCCTTGGTAATGAATACTTGTTCTTCACGGTCACTGCATTCAACCGCATGTAATCCATACACAACCGCGTCGATCCATCTTTCTTCTTCACCAATACCGCTGGTGCTCCCCACGTTGATCCACTGGTCCGGATAAACTTTTTCGCCTTCAGTTCTTCCATGTGTCGATATAACTTATCAAGATCCGATGGTGACATTGTGTATATCTTCTGGGATACTGGTTCTGCTCCTGGTATCAACTCTATACAGAACTCTACTTCTCTAACTGGGGTAATCCGGAAAGCTTGTCCGGAAAGACATCCATAAATTCTTCAACTATCTTAGGTATCAGGTCTCATTCCTTTGCTACTGTTGCGACTCCTCCCTTATGCTGGTCTCTTGCTATTCTGCTAAGGACAAACTCTTCTACACTGAAAATTCTAAACAACACTCTGCCCTCACGATAGTCTATCGTTGCATGACTATCTCTCAACCAGTCCATGCCTAAGATAACGTCAAAGTTACCCATAGGGAACTCGATCAACTTTGCAGGTAATAAATGCCCACATACTATGACTAGACATGCTAGGCACACCCTACTAACTTCTACGATCCCATTGCCAGTGAGTATATTCAGCCTCTCTGGCAATGCCTCAAAACTTCAATCCAATACGTGTCACATATTGTGCAGATATAAATGAGTGCGAAGCTCCAAAATCAATTAAAGATATGGCAGGAAAGATTGTAACGGAAATGTTACCTGCCACTACGTCGTCCGACGCCATAGCTTCCTCCAAAGACAAGGTGAACGCCTGCCTCTGGCCTTGTCGAGCTCTCTACTGCTATCTTCCTTGGTGTCGTTGTTGCGGTCCCTGTTGATTCAGCTGTTGTTGCTGTCTATAAAGATGGGTTTGCGTCGGCAACGGACGCTGAGCTAAAGGTCGTACTGCTGCTGCTGGTCCTCCTTGATGCACTGCCCTTGGAACTGGCAATACAGAAAATTGTTGTACTGGCCCTCCTGGCCTCTGTATCAATGGGCATGTGGCAATCTTATGATCGGGACTCCCACATCTCAAGCATAGTCTGTAGCTGCCCGACAAACATTCCGGATATGACCTCCTTTGCCACAATAGGTACAACCTGTCGGCGTTCCCCGGCGCTGTTGCTGCGGTTGCGGCTGCCGAGTTGGTGCCATCACTGTCGAGGTCACTGGCCTCCTTTGTGTCACGTCATGGATGCGAATGCCAGGGGATGGTACTGACGTTCGCGGTACTGGTCCTCACTCATTGCTCTGTCCATAAGGCCTCTTCCGGTCTACCCTTTTCGATGCCATCATCTGGGAAGTAAGCTCAACCCTCTTAGCTGCTATCAATACCGCCTCGAAAGTTTCGTAGTCGTACACCTCTACCATGTGTAAGATCTCTAAGTGAAGTCCCTGCTGGAACCTCATTGCTCTCTCCAACTCTGTTGCCACCATGGTTGGAGCAAATCTACTTAGTCGGCAAAACTCTACCGCGTAGCTGTCTACTATCCTTTCAGCCTACTTGAGGTTAGTGAACCTTTGCTATTACTCACATCGAGCCACAATCCCAAAGTACTTCGTCCCGAACCGGGTCCTGAAATCATCCCACGAAATAAGACGTCTTAATCCTACCTCCATCGTGGCTCACCAATCTCTTGCAAGATCCTGGATTTGTAAGCGAACTAGGTCAACATGTTCCTCGGCTGAAACTTTAGCTGCTGCGAGCCAATCATCTATCGTGATTGCGTCCTCCGTGCCATCGAAATATTTGAGGTTCAGTCTGCAAAATCTAACAGATGCCCCAGAATCTATTCTCCCGTCTCGTTCTAGGACCGTCTGCAACCCTTGGTTCAACAGAACATTTTGTCCTTGCTGCTGAAGTTGTTGTTGATGTTGTTGTTGCACCACCATCTGGTGTTGTTGGGCAGCCAATAATCCACAGATAATCTCTAGCAAGGTCGGGGTATCCAGTATTACCGGTATTGCGGGAGGTACGGGAACACCTGGAGCCTGCTGCTCTGTCTCATTTATCGTGGGCGCAACTCGAGTCCTTGGCTGGGGTTCTACATGATCCTGTTCCACTGGCAACTCTGCCTCTCTTGTTGTTGCAACATTGGGGGTAGGAGAAGCCCTAAAGAAGAGCACAATAAACAATCAAGTACTGGACGAGAAGGAACAAGGAAGCAATCAATCTGAAAAATTTCAACCTGAGTATCAAAGATGACGAATTCAGAATTTCAAGAAGGATCATGTTTGATTGAGACTCCTATGACCATGAGACCCCACAATTCTGAAGAACATACATGTATGGACCACCACTAAAACCTTGTTACGCCCCATTACCGGAATACGGAGACGGACATGGCCAGCTACCCCGTACAAGGTACTATACGTCGTACGGCGATCACCGTTGTAATAAGACAAGGGGTGCATGCTACAATCAAGTCACTTAAGGTCACACGAACATCTATGTCTCAATCAATCAAATAAAAAACAGTAAACATAGAGCATATATGATAAAGCAATAAGCGTCTCAAACGCTTTCTCAAAATGTTATAGAGACCAGTTGTGCAAAATAAGAAGCTAGCAGAGTAACAAAAGTATATGATAGTGATCAGCTGCAATCTGATTTAATACAATCATGTAAGGAGACTAATGTCCAGACGTGCCGGCTAATAGGTGCCGAAGACTGAACGTCCAAAAAAACTAAATGTACAATGATGAGCAGGGAAGAAGAAAACCCACTCGTTATCCTCTGCGACCATGTTCCTGGTACGCACCATGAGTCGGAAGAAAGTACGTTGGATCCTCGGGTGCTGGCTCAAAACCTGGCCATGCAAAACCAGTGGGGTTAGACCCCAAATAACAAGTACCACAAAGGAGCACGAAATAGAGAAACAAACCCAAACACACACACACACACACACATATATATATATATATGTTATGTGTCGTAGTTCAGGTCCATGGCATATCCTAGCACAAAGGCCCCAACCCTACAACCAAACAAGGACAAGGGTTGAACCGTCACACTATGATAGTCCATGACTCTAGACTACTAACAGAATAATACAATCACAACCAAGTCCAATTAATAAAATAGGCCAATCACTTGTACGGTTTGCTATTTGTGGAGTATGGTGTTATCTCAAAATAATGCATAATATGTATCCTCAGATCACGCCATTGTCAAACATGAGCTAACCGAGCCAAATAAGGAATATACAGACATTTCACGAGTGCACCAGTTCCCCGTAGAGTCACTGCGCTAAAACATGGTATTAGCAGTTCTAGTGCTCCTATAGGGAGACAATGGCTCGGCGTTATTTATAATAGGTCAGATACTGCACTCCACTAAGGTAGATATACAATATCTGTGGTGGCCAGCCCACAGTGCACTTAGAATGAATCTTTGTGGGAAGGTTCGTTGGCATGATCTCGGAATACCGTTCCCTCCAAATGTTACTACCACTTTTAGTTACTTAATTAGTCCTATATTGTGTTCAAAAATCTCAAGACGTGATCACATGGAAATTTTTCTTAAGATGTTGTACAATGTACGGACACGCTAGATACGAATCCACGGAAGTTCAATCTGGATTCACCCGAGCGTGTATGCAACATTCAATCAATCAATATCCTAACCACGATTTGGTACTTGACTCGCATATCATGCACGTGCTGAAGAATATATATATATATATATATATATATATATATATATATATATATATATATATATCACGTATTCAAAAATTTGGAGACATTCTCGATGCACAACCAAAATATAGATCACTTAACACGTGATACGGTGTGTCGCACCTCAGTGCACATCCGTTCATATACACATTCAAGCAATAATTTGTATCAGCACGGATACAATATTCGAGTCCAATTACCAATTATACATTGGGTCACATGAATCAAGATCACATTGTAACACGAAGCTTATGTCATGCACGTAGCTGGTTAGTCACTTATCACTTAGTCTGGTTCATAATGAAATCTCAGTCTAATCACTCAGTCATTCTATGTACATGTCAATCTTAGCTCATGGTCATGTCTAGCACGAGGTCTGGTTACTAAATCCATTCTTCCTTAGAATCACAATCACAAGTAATATCAGGATTAACCACATATAGGATGATAAGAAACATTCCAAATAAAATAAGTGAACGCATCGTGAAAGTACTTCGTGCACGCATGGAGTCACTAAGGATAACACGCACATGATATTGTACGTGTGAAGGTCAGGCACATGAACCAAACAAGCGCATGCTAAGGGTGCCGCATGAAGTCAGGGCGCTGAAGGTCTCATGAAGTCAGGGACGCATGAACAAACCGGCCGCATGCTCCTCCAGGGGGCATGCTCGGACAAAAGTCCACTACTTGGACAAGTGCCGAAAAGACGGACAATAAATGAAGTGTCACTAAAGTGACAAAGTGATTGATGTGACTGATATAACATGCAATAAAGTGTGTTAGAGAGAAAGGACAATCACAAAGTCGGTGCAGAGACACAAAAGTCATGTCGAGACATGCGCCCAAAAGAAGAGACGCATGGCTCGTGGCCGCATAATCTCCTGGACGCATGGACTCTGGACACATGGAGTCAGATCTTAGTAAATTTCTATGCGTTCAAGGTACTATGCGTCCGACTTTTGAAAGCATGCACAAGCAGACATGCGTCCAAAAAGATGGGCGCATGCTGAAGGGGGCGCTTGTTGCTGGGCCGCATGGTACTTCATCGTCCCAGAACAGCAAGATCGGCCATGAAAAAACTTCAAGAATCCGAAAAGACTAGGTCTGCTATAAAATTTCCATCTCAATTCCAAATCAAATTATTCGAAAGCCAAACTGCTCGAAATGAAGTGCTCCATCACACAAAACAATAAGTTTTCGAAAACAATAAGCTTTTGAAGATCAAAAACAAAAAAAACTCAAGAACACCAACACTCATAAAAATCCAGATCTACACAATTTCATGCACCAAATCCGAAAATACCAAGTTCTAAACATGCTTAAAATCACACAATAAACATAATAGACCAATAATATGGAGGGTTTCTCCATTTCTCATGCAAGATGTACTTGCCTAAGACTTGGAGGGAGAAAACTTAAGAGAGAAGGAAAAGAAAGAATGAGGGAGAGAAAGAAGTTGGATTTTATAGCAAGGGTTTGAGGTTTAAACCATGGGTTCAACTTATGATTAAACCAACCCAACAAATAAACCATGAATCAAGATAAACCAAAGAATGGGTCTAGTCTCATGCAATATACTAAACATGCAAGTAAGAAAATAATACGCTCAAAATACGTATATTTGGGAACGGAAAGTGATACAGGACGAAGAAGATGATTTGTTCGGGGCATAAAAAAGATAGATTGTATTACTTGGATCTACCTGAAAAGGCTTTCACTTCTGTTTCTACTTCTCCGTTGCAGTGTCATTATCGTTTGGGACATCCGTGTTTGGCTAAGTTGCGTCAAGTAGTTCCTAGTTTGAGTCATATTTCTGGTCTTGAATGTGAGGCTTGTCAGTTTCGTTGTAGTTCCTTTTCTTGTCGTATTGAGAGTCGTCAGTTGCAGTGTTTTGATCTTGCTCATTCTGATATTTGAGATCCGTCTAGAGTCAAAAGTCCGAAATAATTTCAGAATTTTGTTATTTGTGTTGATTATTATTCCAAAATGACTTGGTGTTATTTAATGAAAGAAAGATCTGATATTTCAAATGTGTTTTCCGTTTTTTATAATGAAGTCTATATTCAGTTTGATAAACGTATCAAAATTCTACGTTCTGATAATGCATTGGAGTATACTCAATCTTCTGTGAACTTTTGTGCTGATCGTGGCATGATTCATCAAACCAGTTGTGTCCACACCTCTCAGCAAAATAGTATAGCTGGACGCAAACATCGACACATTTTTGATGTGACTCGAACTCTCATGTTCAATATAAATGTCCCAAAACAGTATTGGGCAGATGGCGTTCTTACTGCATGTTATCTAATTAATCGTATGTCATCATCTGTATTAAATATCAAAATTCAATTTTTCATGTTATATACAAATGTCACTTATTTTTTCTTACCTCTTTTGTGTTTGGGTGTGTCATTTTTTTCATAACTTGAAACCTAATCGAGACAAGTTGGCTCATCGATCTCTAAAGTGTGTCTTTCTTGGTTATCCTCGTACTAAAAAAGGTTATCGTTATTTTACAATCCACAATCACGCAAATATTATGTCAGTGCAGATGTTATCTTCTTTGAGTCTACTCATTTCTTTCACTCAAAAGATCGTCTTATTCCATTTTTATCATATTTGACATCTTCCATAACACTTTCGGTATTCGGTATTTGTGAATCAGTTTATGTCTCTATTCCTCCTTTACAGGTTTATTAGAGATCCAAGGACAAGACAGTGGTTCTGCAAAATTCAGCCCTCAACCAATCAGCTTCCGTGCCTACGATTTCAGTTCTCATCATCACAGATCCAGATGATATTCCATTGCTCTCGGAAAAAAACATCTTTGTACCACAAAGAACAAGCATCTCATTTCTAATTATGTTTCATTACACCGTACTTCTTTCATTTTTTATGCATTTATTGTTTCACTGTTTTCTATTTTTATTTCCAAAACTCATAAGCAGTCTATATTATCTTCTGATTGGAAAAGTGCAATGGATGAGGAGATATATATTTTATATCAAAATCAGACTTGGAAGCTTGCATCACTTCCTGTTGGAGACAGTGGATTGTAGATGGATGTACACTGTTAAATATCATTTGGATGGTACAGTTGAGCGTCTCAAGGCACTGTTGGGTGCAAAATGATATACTCAAATATATGGTGTGGATTATAGTTATACTTTCTCTTCAGTGGCCCGACTGAATTCAGTTCATATTCTTATTTTTGTGACGGTTAATCGTCAATAGCATATATATCAGCTGGACATAAAGAATGCTTTTTTGCATTGTAACTTACATGAGGAAGTTTATATGGATCAACCACCATAATATGTTGTGGCTGAAAGTGGAAAACTCGTATGTCGATTAAAGAAAGAATTAAATAGGCTGAAACAGTCACCTCGAGTTTGGTTTGACAAGTTCAATTATGTTCTCATCCAGTATCGGCGCACCACATCAGATCATTCAGTATTTTGTTATTCTTCCTCAACAGGTATTATCGTGTTGATGACATCATTATATCTGAGAGTGATCATGCTGAGATTGTAGACTTGAAGGTCTACCTTAGTTGCCAGTTTTATACTAAGGATTTGGATATTCTTCGATATTTTTTTGGGATCGAGATTGCTAGATCTAAGAAAGGTATGTATCTATCACAGCGCAAGTATGTTCTAGACTTGTTCTCAGAGACTGGGATGTTGGAGTGTCGGCCAATTGAGACTCTTATGGATTATCATGACAAGTTTGATGCTGACAGAGAAGAGTTATTTAAAGATGCTGAACATTATAGACGGTTGGTTGAAAACTTATATATCTTACTGTTACACGACCAGACATCACCTATGCAGTTAGAGTAGTTAGTCAGTTTATGCATGTCCCTCGGCAACCGTATTAGGAGGTTGCATTCTACGATACTTGAAGGGTGCATCTGGAAATGATTTTGTTGTACAAACATTTTCAGTTGCTTACAATGGAGAGATTCAGTGGTGCTGATTGGACATGCAATCGCAATGATAGGAGGTCTACTTTGGCTCTTGTACATTTGTGGGTGACAATCTTGTAATGAGACGTAGTAAGAAGCAGAATGTTGGGGTTCGTTCTAGTGCAAAGGCCGAGCATCGTGCGATGGATCATAAAACTTCTGAGATGATGTAGGTGCAGTCTCTTCTTCATGAAATGGAAAATATAATTCTTATTCCAATGGTGATGTATTGTGACAATCAGTTAGCAATATTTATCGCAAGTAACCTAGTGTTTCATGAGCACACTAAGCATATCGAGGTAGATTGTCATTTTGTTCGTGATTTGTTGCTGAAGAAACAGATTATCACTCCTTATATTCGGTCTCAGGATTAATTAGGTAATATCCTCACCAAACCACTTGTTCGTGATCTATTTTCTGATTTATTTAGCAAGTTGGACATGTCTGATCTATATGCTCCAGCTTGAGGGAGGGTGTTAGAGTTATTTTGTTATTTATCTTATAAGGGTATAATAGTAATTGTGGGTGTATTGCATATCAATATAAATAGATATGAGATGCAACCTAGAATTTTAAGCCCTTGCAATCTCCTTTCTCATATTCTCTCTTCTCCTACTTCTCTTTTTCTCTCCTCTCCATCTCCAAACTTCACTCATATTTTAGACGAACGAATTATGTTTAGTCACACCTGTTAATAATCATATATGAATCATGTTCAGATCAGCTTATGTGCATAAGTTTACAACACTACAATGCAGTGTAAAGGGTTATAAGAATCTAAGTCTCATGGTCAAAGTATTTTTTGAGAGGAAGGATGGGATCAAGCAGATATATGGAAAGAATATTTAATGGGGTTTACTAGATCAACGTCTTTAGGTGTTCTGAGTAGTTTGATTGCACAAGCTGGAACTGATATTTTCAGTTCAGTTGCTTTAGATAAATTGGGTTATTTACATTGACACCCCCTATGATTTGTGCTTATTACACGGACCTCCCCTAGTTTAAAAATAAATACACCGACACCCCCTACTCTTTATAAATTTTTTTAAAGTAGAGATGGTCAGTGTAAAACCTTTTACATAAATTATAAAACTTAGGGATGGTCCGTGTATTTAACACAAAACATAGGAGGTGTCGGTGTATTTATTTTTAAAATATGGGAGGTCCGCGTAATAAGCACAAAACATAAGGGGGTGTCATTGTAAATAACCCAGATAAATTATACATTTTGAAAACTCAAAAGTTCAACATACCTAGGGAATTTAATTTTCTTATAACAAGAAGAAATAATTATGGCATCTGCAACCTGAAGGTGCAAAGCTTAACGAGAAGAAATGTGGCTCATGTATTCGAGTAGTAGTATAAATATAGTACAAATACAAATATTTTCCTAGAACAGGTTATAAATGTGTTGGTTAAATACAAAACCAAACTTTAGATTATATTTTTTTAAGTTCAGGGCTAACCAAAACTACTATTAGATTTTAAGATTTCTTTAATTTAGGGTTTCAAAAATTTAGGATACAGGTCAGATCTAAGAACAGAGGCGTGATGTTCGGAGCTTTATCACCTTAAAGTTTGCATTCCCGTTTGATACATCGTGCTTTCAAGGTAAGAAGATAACTACTGGTTGAAAGGTGAAAAAAAAAAGGCCAACCTTGCTCACAGCCAACCTTGCTCACACTAAGACTACAAATGCTTCTAAGAAATGCTTCTAAGAAAAAGGTAAGAAGATAACTATTGAGCAAAATGAAGAGGAAGAACATGATATCGTTTTATCAGCTAAACTTACAATAAAGTATATCGTTGAGAACACCGCAATAGTCCAATACCTCCCCCAATATGCATCAGCTAAAACAGCTCCAATCAGGGGAGTGAGATAGCATGTTCCTTGCCAAGCTGTGACATTACTTGCTGCCGAGGCATTTCCTTGATGTAGTTTTTTGGTGAGGTATGTAACAAGATTTGTTGCTATTCCATAGTAGGCCAGCCGTTCACAGCATTCATTCCCTAATATTGGAGTACAAAATCTCAGAAGAATATGCCAAGGTGATAAAAAAAAATAGGTTGAATAAACATCAAGCAACTCGAATAACCTAAAATAAAAGGACAGGCTCTCCAGTTGCCCGTTCTATGCTTCAAGACAGGGTCTCCATTGATGTCAACTGATCCATCTCCTGTATATAGTCCTTGGCCTTCATCCTACAATAATAAAGAGTAGAATTATATTTATTGCAAGAAATCAAAAGGAAGAAGTAATTTGATGGACAAAAAGTACCATTTTCCTAAGTGGCAATCGGTAGATTGAAATAATATAAGGGAAAGTAGTCAGGGAGCTCTACAAATATTTGATATTTTTCTTAAATTGGGCACATTTTGGAGGCGTTCCTTGCTCTGTCTTGTGCCAACTCAAACATTGTTTAAATTGATGGTTTAAATTGCATTAGATTAAGGCAAATATGAAACAAATATATATTCTACATATGATAAATGATATCAAATTCATATCATGGATAAATTGTTGAAGGTTTAAATTTAATACATTTGGAAGAAGCATAATAGGTAAATTATTAAAGCTTTAAATTCATTTACGTAGTCTTGTATATTCATATCAATATTTTAGATATCAAATTTATTTATCTACTTTTTATTTCTCTAACTATCCTATAGAGTTTATTATAAAGGATGTCCGGTGTAGGCTCCCGCTTACGCAAGGTTTGGGGAGGGCGTTGCTTGGTGCGAGGGTAAGACTTGTTTCTTGCATCTTGGAAGATACAGGTTTATGATACATATCAATAATACATGTTTACATAATTTAAATTATATACAAATCTAAAGATATAAACTTAAATTTGAACTTGAGTATCCTTTTAATCTAAGTTATATTATGTGACCATCGACATCCATTAATATAGTAGCAACTATTAGTAAATATTCAAACAAAATATTTTTTTAAAATTGCTATATTATATAACCATGCAGTGCTCAGGTCTTTCAGTTAGTAGTAATATAAGTAACTATCTGAAGTTAGAAATTGGAAAACCTTCTCCATTTGAAGATCTAAACCTATATTTTGCTTGAATTAACATATGGAATAGACAATAAAAATAAATATGTCCACGAAGATGAAAACTTGCATAAAGGTATCTGATAGTATGATCACCTCTCCAAAATGGGTCATGTTCTACAGCAACAAAGAACACTTGACTATATTATGAAACGAGTTAAAGAATGAAAACGTTTCATAATAAATCTAGAAATGCACAAGTTGTCCTTGTTGACGGAATTGTACTCCTTGGACATTCCTAGGTTATTTTGTACGGACACGGATACGACATGACATGGTAAGGAACGGTCCACTTATTTTGGTGTGTCCTATTGTATTTGGGACCGCCTGAGGGTGTGTTTAATACGTGTCTGACACAACATGACCCACATTTTTGGAGGGCTGTGAATCCTAGCTCCTAGGAGACATGTCAAACACTCCTCAAAGTGCCCACAAATTTAGGAGTGTGTTCAAGCATGCATACATACTTCTATGTTGTTTATGTTAGAATTTATTGTCTTTTACTTACTGAAAAATTTCAGAATACAAAAAATAAAATTAAACAGATGTTACCGGCCTCTGGGGAAGTCGTGCACGAAGCACTGCCCTAAGAGTTTATTTGGAATCTGTGTGCAGACGTTCCCGAAGCTCCTAGTGGTAAAACCCCCGCACTACCGGTATCTCGTTGCCGCACACGACTTGGAGAGAACGACCAGAACTTAGCTCTGTCCAGAGCTTGGAGACGATGAAGATCGAACAGAATGTCGACAGAGGTTTTTCGTAAAGAATTTTTTCTGAGTTGTTTTCAAAGAAACATAGACGAATATATAAGACTGATGTGTAACGGTCTGAATTAATTTCCGATTAATTCAGCCGTTACACAGGAGAATTAAAAGAATGAATCTGGACACTGAAAATTGTAACGGTTCAAAACATTTGTAACGTTCAGAAATTAATTCCAACGTTCAGAAAAAATAAATGAAAGAATGAAGAGGAGCAAAAAAAATTTTAGGGTCCCAGCCCGAACCCGAAGAGAAAATCGGATCGGCATTCGGCGCCCGCAGATGTGGGCGCGTACCCGCACCCGTTACGCGCGCCGAACCGAACTGAGCCGAGCCGGGCCGGGCGGCTGCGGCGGCGCGCGCGTGTGGCCCAAGGGGTTCCCCACACAACAACTTAATAGAGCAAAGGAGAGAAACTAATATATGTACACAAGAAGGCTTTGGTGCATCCGATGTGGGACTAAAGAAAGAAAGGAATTTGAACTTTTGCAAGAAAACAAAACCAAAACCAACAATCCCCCCCCAAAAGGTCAAGTTCCGAAACAGAGATAAGAGTGAAGTAAAATAGAGAGAGAGCATCTAGGCAGTAAAATACTATGCATAGATGAGATGGACTACAGCCTTGAATCTCACGTAGTGACTATTGCCTTAATCTGAAGAAGTGCTTGATGGACTATGCCTTGAATCAGACTTCTTGAACCAGATTTAGAAAAATAGCACACATAGTACGCTAGAGGTCCTTGATCTATCGGGTGACGCTTTTAAATGGCCATGCGCACTTTCCACATTCATGAGAGTTGTCTGGGATCGCCCTGTCCCATAGTCGCGGTCTTCACGACCTCTCATATAGGTAAGTCCTTAATGGTTGGTGATATGAATCAACCCAGCATTACAGGTTGGACCTATTAAGAGTTTAACCTCATCATAACCATATCACACAAGAACACTGTCACCATAGGGATGGGGAGTCAATGTACACATGTACAGCCGCTTGGGCTTTATTTTAATGAGATTTTAATCTCAAGTCAGTGTTCCATAAAGTCACCTAAGTTCAGCTTGTTTCTACCCATTGAACCGGCTTCTTGGGATCTCCAATCAGACTCGGTTGGGTTGCCACTGCTGGTGACTAACTTATGGGCTTAACCCCATCCCCCTCGATGATTCTAGGATCAAAGTCCTAGACAGACCCTTCGTCAAGTGATCTGCAAGGTTCTTTTCTGACTTTATATAGTCAAGAACCACATATTTGCCTAGTAGGCTTTTTATTGACTTAAAGCGCAGCTGCAGGTGCCTGTTCATCTTAGCATTCACAGAATCATGCTTTAGTAGTTCAATAACAGATTTATTATCACAATTTATAGAAATTGCAGGAACAGGACTAAGAGAAACAGGTATATGCATAATAAAATTTTTAAGCCATTCAGCTTCTGTGCAAGTTGTATCTAAAGCTATCATTTCGGAGTCCATTGTACTCCTAGCTATGATAGTTTGCTTGCAAGAGCCCCAGGAGATTGCAGCTCCTCCTAGAGTAAATACATATCCAGTAGTAGATTTTATATCATGTGAGTCAGTTACCCAGTTTGCATCTGAATAACCTTCTATGATATCAGGGTGCCTAGTAAAATGAAGTTTGTAATCTAGGGTGCCCTTGAGATATCTAAATACCCTATCCAAGGCAGTCCAATGTGACTGATTTGGGTTACTGGTATATCTACTCAGTCTCCCAATAGCAAATGCAATATCAGGTCTTGTCCTGTTTGTTATATACATAAGGGAGCCTATCATCTGTGAATATTTATGTTGTTCCAAAGGTGGTCCTTCATTCTTTTTCAGTACAATACTGCTGTCATAAGGAGTAAGGACAGGTTTCTTATCAAATAACTCAAACCTTTTTAGCATTTTTTCAATTGAATGTGCTAAGGATAGAGTATAACCCTCTTTGCCTTTGGTCACTTGCATTCCTAAAATTAAGTTGGCTTCTCCTAGGTCTTTCATATCAAACTGGCTATATAAATAGTTCTTTATAGTATTTATCAATTCCAGTGATGAACCTAGGATAAGAATGTCATCTACATACAAGCATAACATGACACAACTTTTACATGTACCTTTAGAGTATATACATTTGTCATACTCATTTGACAAGAAACCATATTCACAAATTACTTTGTCAAATTTGTTGTGCCATTGTTTGGGAGCTTGTTTCAAGCCATAGAGGGATTTTACTAGTCTGCAAACTTTCTTTTCTAGACCTTTAGCAATGAAACCTTCAGGTTGGTCCATATAAAGTTCTTCCTCTAGATCTCCATTCAAAAATGTTGTCTCTACATCCATTTGATAGATTAGCATATCATGAATGGATGCTAAGGCCAAGAGAGTTCTAATGGATGTGATCCTAACTACAGGAGAGTAGGTATCAAAATAATCTAACCCTTTCTTCTGGGTAAAACCCTTAGCAACTAATCTAGCTTTGTATTTCTCTATAGTACCATCGGTTCTGAGTTTCTTCTTGAAAATCCACTTACAACCTATTGGTTTATTCCCTAAAGATAGATCCGTTAGAAACCAAGTGTTATTCTCCATGATGGAGTTGTATTCACTGTTAATGGCTTCTTTCCAGAAGGGAGCATCAGGAGACGACATTGCTTCTTCATAAGTTGAGGGATCACCCTCTATCAAAAAGGTGAAGAATCCTTCTCCTAAATTTTTCTTAATCCTATTCCTTTTACTCCGTCTTGGTTCTAAGTCTTGTTCAGATTGAGAGCTAGGTATTTGGACTTGAGAACTAGTAGAGGGTATGGAGGAAGAGATTGAACTTCTATCCTTAAAAGGAAATATATTTTCAAAGTAAACTGCATCTCTTGCTTCTATAATGGTATTGTTAGAGATTTCATTTACTTCTGAGTGAGTCACTAGAAATCTATTGGCATAGCTGTCTAAGGCATATCCTATGAAAACAACGTCTACAGTCTTGGGACCAATCTTCCTCTTTTTAGGTTCGGAAATTCCGACTTTAGCAAGGCATCCTCAAACTCTAAGGTAATTAGTCCTAGGTGCTCTACCTTTCCACAGCTCATAGAGAGTCTTATCTTTTGACTTACTAGGAATTCTATTAAGAATGTAACAGGCAGTTAAAAGGGCTTCTCCCCATAAGTTATCAGGAGCACCAGAGCTGAGAAGCAAGGCATTCACCATATCTAACAGAGTGCGGTTCTTGCGTTCAGCAACTCCATTAGACTGAGGTGAATATGGAGCAGTTACCTCATGAATTATTCCATGTTCTTCACAGAAGTTAATCATTTCGTTTGAGGTATATTCTCCACCACGATCAGATCTAAGAATCTTAAATCTTCCTTTCTAATTGATTCTCAGCTTCAGATTTGTAGATCTTAAATCTATCTAGAACTTCATCTTTGGTTTTGAGAAGGTAGATATAACAATACTTTGAATAATCATATATAAATGTAACAAAGTATTTTCTACCGCCTCTGGTCAAAATCCTATTTGAGTCACATACATCACTATGGATAAGTTCTAGAAGGTCAGAATTTCTTTCTACAGATTTGAATGGTAATCCAGTGTGTTTGGCTTGAACACAGATTTCACATTTGTGTTTGTCATCTATTGGAGTCTTGGGAATAAGGTCTAAAGTCATCATTCTTTTAATGGAACCTAGGTTCACATGACCTAGTCTGCCATGCCAAACATTTGAAGATTCTATATTAGAGACAATGAGAGAACAATCAGACATTTTATTCATTGTACTTAAAATGAAAAGACCGTCTTTTACAAAGCCTTTTCCTATAAAAGAGTCATGCTTAGAAAAAACTACTTTATTAGCCTCCATTACAATTTTGTATCCTGAGGCTACAAGAAGGGATCCACTAACTAGGTTTCTCCTGACAGACGGCACATGAAGAACATCATGAAGAGTTATGATTTTTCCTGATGTCATCTTCAGGTTAACTTTTCCTCTTCTAATAATTTGTGCTGTTGAGCCATCTCCTAGGGTCACACCTCCTCCACTTGACTCCTGATAGTTTGAAAAACAGGAGCGATCAAACGAAACGTGAACATTAGCTCCAGAATCCAACCACCAATCATCAGAATGGTAAGAGAGGTTAATAAGGGGTTGAAAGCTTACAGACCTGAAGGAACTCGAAGAACCTTTGTGAAGCATGTTCGCTTCTGGTCTAACTGAGCCATTTCCTTTGTAGGAGGTCTGGACAGCTTCCTTCTTCCTATGGTAGCAGTTGATGGCCATATGGTTTGTTTTATCACACACAAAACAAAATCTCTTTTGATCCTGAGTCTGACTGAAGTTTCTAGGTTTTTGGTTTTGGTGATGATGGTTGTGGTGGTTAGGCTGAAAGTTTTTCTTCTTCTTGAAGAAATTCTTCTTGGGTTTATAAGAAAAATTAGACTTGGGTTTTCCTTGGCCTTCTACAAGGTTTACCTTAGCTTTAGATTCAGTCTTAGGCTTAAACCTCAATCTAATTTGTTCTTCGGTTCTAATTTTCTTTAGGACTTGATTGTAGGTAAGATCTCCTTGTGTATGGATAAGATCCTTAGCCATATCAGACCAAGAGGGAGGTAGCTTGTCTATTAGGCATGCTATTTTATGTTCATTGGAGAAAGATGTCCCTTTGGCTTGAATATGTCTAAGGTATTCTTGGAATTCATGGAGCTGGTCATTCATTGGTTTGTTATCTACCATAAAATACCTATTAAAGGTTGAAGAATTAAACCTTTCTATTCCGGCATCATCACAGCCGTATTCATCTTCCAAGGCTTTCCACAGTTCTTTAGCGCTCTTGTATTCAAAAAATATATCATACAAGGATTCAGATAATGCGCTTAGAATTCTATGAAAACAATGGAAGTCTATCTCTTTTGGGGTTTTTGGTTTCGATGAGGTGGACACTCCTATGTCAGACTCAGTTTCATCAGAATCATTTGTGATGGGTGTGGACCCATCAATGGCAGAAATAAGTCCTAAGGTCGTGAGCCAAAATTTCATTTGGCTCTGCCATCTCTTGAAGTATGAGCCATCAAACTTAGCAGGTTTTGCAGTAGAGGATTCCTCCTTACCAGTCATGATTGCAGTCTGAAAAATATAAATTTATTTAATAACAATGTCCAAGATAATAGTTTATGTGGTCTTTGCTAATCAATCTTAAAATCTTTAGTTTTTCAAGTGTTGATCAACTCAGGTTAGCTGTAGGGGCCGGTTCCCAGCTAGCGGTGGTCCGAAGACTCTTAAGTACCGTGTCGCTTAGGGTTGTTTACACCCGGTTGACAGAAGGACCCTTTCGGCTTGTGCCCGAGTTTGTCTCTACTTTGAAACTTTAGATTTGAAGATTTTATTTGCAATTTTCTTTTACTAAACTATTTTTTTTTTGGTCCTAGTTGCTTTCAAAAAACTAAGTGATTAAAAATGAAGCAAATTGTATGTTACAACTGAAAGAAATTTTGTGATCAAAATTGTAATTGACAAAATTATCAAATGTGCTAACAATATTTAAAACACTTTAAGCAGATTTGCAATTTGATAATATAGTAAGCAATTTGATAAGTAAACAAATAAATCAATTGAGGAATTGAAACAAATTTCTACAGAGACTGTTTAACTTGAATTTTGTAGAAAATTGGTGGAGTAACTATTAACAATTTGCTATAAGTCAAATTCTCTATAATACAAATAAATTGCTAGAAATCAAATTCTCTAGAATACAAATTTCTACAAAAATATCAAGTTGTGAATACAAAATATTACAGTAACTATTTTATTCTCTATTTAAATGTTACAGTAACTATGTTACAGTAACTATGATGCAAGTTGTGAATAAAAAGAAGTGTTTATCAGTGTAACAAGTTGTGAACAAAAAGTTACAGTAACTATGATGCAAGTTGTGAATAAAAAGAAGTGTTTATCAGTGTAACAAGTTGTGAACAAAAAATTACAGTCAAATTCAACAGTAACTATTTTGTACATAAATCAACAGTAAGTATTTATCAGTAACTATTTAAATTCTAACAAATAATAAACTCTTAGATTGTTAGAATTTATTGTCTTTTACTTACTGAAAAATTTCAGAATACAAAAAATAAAATTAAACAGATGTTACCGGCCTCTGGGGAAGTCGTGCACGAAGCAATGCCCTAAGAGTTTATTCGGGATCTGTGTGCAGACGTTCCCGAAGCTCCTAGTGGTAAAACCCCCGCACTACCGGTATCTCGTTGCCGCACACGACTTGGAGAGAACGACCAGAACTTAGCTCTGTCCAGAGCTTGGAGACGATGAAGATCGAACAGAATGTCGACAGAGGTTTTTCGTAAAGAATTTTTTCTGAGTTGTTTTCAAAGAAACACAGACGAATATATAAGACTGATGTGTAACGGTCTGAATTAATTTCCGATTAATTCAGCCGTTACACAGGAGAATTAAAAGAATGAATCTGGACACTGAAAATTGTAACGGTTCAAAACATTTGTAACGTTCAGAAATTAATTCCAACGTTCAGAAAAAAATAAATGAAAGAATGAAGAGGAGCAAAAAGAATTTTAGGGTCCCAGCCCGAAGAGGAAATCGGATCGGCATTCGGCGCCCGCAGATGTGGGCGCGTACCCGCACCCGTTACGCGCGCCGAACCGAACCGAACCGAACCGAACCGAACCGAGCCGGGCGGCGGCGGCGGTGCGCGCGTGTGGCCCAAGGGGTTCCCCACACAACAACTTAATAGAGCAAAGGAGAGAAACTAATATATGTACACAAGAAGGCTTTGGTGCATCCGATGTGGGACTAAAGAAAGAAAGAGGAATTTGAACTTTTGCAAGAAAACAAAACCAACAGTTTACTTTTGTCCACATCTAATAATGTACAATGGGGATTACTTGTCCTGTATGTAACCATACCACCTCAATAAGACATCCGAGTTAATTCAGTCTCTTCCTATTAACATGGTACTAGAGCTAGGGAAACCCTAATACTAGTTCTCCCTCCCACCTCCATAGCCATCTCTTCCCACCACCAAACCCTAATCCTAAATCTACTTTCCCCTCACTTGGCTCCTATGTTGCATGAATAGGGACACGTATACGGATAAGAACGTGATAGGATACGGGTATGGACATTGTCGAATAGTACATATATAGTCCCCTATGTTGCATGAATACAGACACAGGCAAAGGAACCGACACAGATACAACACAGATATAGACACCATTTTTTCGTGTACGTCCAACATAGCCGGGGTCCCAATACATCCAGGCAATCTATGTAACCCATGTCCTCAGAAAATTCTCAGAAGAAACATGTGCCGAATCCATCAAAATCCAATCTCGACTAGGAACAATTGGATCCAACAGTCGTAACACAGAAAACCAAACAACATCAATCTCCTGCTTCCACATGTACAAAACTAGTGAACTTCATCAAGATCAAATATTTGCTAGAAACAATTTAATCAAAAGACCCAGCAACATGAACCTACGCCATCCGTGTCGTGTCCAGTACGTGTCGACGCGGCACGGACCCGGGACCTATTGAACCTCATCAAGATCCAATTTTTACTGCAAATTATCGGATCATCCATCGAAAGGTACTTGCGATAGGGATGATGAAATCTTTGACATACATTTAACAAGACCATCAACAAAATTCCCAAATTAATCATAAAAAGAGCAACTTTTCTCCATAAATTGATTGAGATTAACAAGAAAGAGACCTCTGAAATACCATCTTCGATGAGCAACCTCTCCTCCTCTTGAGAACCCATGGTTGTGCAAAATTTGCAATGGTAGATTTTCTTTTTTCTTTTTTTTGCTGACTAATTTCGAGTTGAGGAGAACATTTATAGGGTTTAGATAGAAATTTAGTTGGATTGCGATTTAAAAATGGTTTTTTTCTTTTCTTTTCTTGTCTGTTGCTTTGCGGCTCTTACAAGGAATCTATTAATACATAATTGGTCGGTTACGCCCAACTCTGAAACTTGACCATAATAAGACTGTAGAGGAACATGTCCACCAAATTCATTATTTTCGTATTTTTGGGTTCATATATCCACATCTAAATACTATGTAAAGTGTTTATATACTATAAAACTTGGTGGAATCCAAATAATCATCAAATATTTTGATGCATTCAATAAACAATCTTATTTGTCCAATTTTACTGGCTATGGATAACAAGTAAACTTTTCAATAATGTCAATTGGCATCTTTTTTCTTTCTTTAGTTTCACAAAAAAATTCTATCAAATTATTTGTAAAGTGGGTACCTCAAAATAAAATTGATGGACTATGTGCACTCTAAAACTTGACCAGAATAAGACCGCAGAGGAACATGCCTACCAAACTCACTCCCTACGTGTTTTTTGGTCCACATACCCACATTCAGATACTATATAAAGTGTCTATATACTACAAAACTTGGTGGAATCCAAATAATCATCAAATATTTTGATGCATTCAATAAACAATCTTGTTTGTCCAATTTCACTTGCTACAGGTAGCAACTAAATTTTTCAATAGTGTCAATTGGTATATTTTCTCTTTCTTTAGTTTCACAAGAAAATTCTATCAAATTATTTGTAAAGTGGGTCCCTCAAAATTAAATTGGTGGGTATGTGCACTCTAAAACTTGACCAGAATAATAACGCAGAGGAACATGCCCACCAAACTCACTCCCTATGTGTTTTTTGGTCCACATACCCACATCTAGATACTCTCTAAAGTGTTTATATACTACAAAACTTGTTGGAATCCAAATAATCATCAAAAATTTTGATGCATTCAATAAGCAATCTTGTTTGTCCCATTTCACTTGTTACGGGTAACAACTAAACTTTTCAATAGTGTCAATTGGTATATTTTCTCTTTCTTTAGTTTCACAAGAAAATTCTATAAAATTACTCGTAAAGTTGGTCCATCAAAATTAAATTGATGGATTATGTGCACTCTGAAACTTGACCAGAATAAGACCGCAGAGGAACATGTCCACCAAACTCACCCCCTCCATATTTTTGGGTCCACATACCCACATCTAGATACTCTATAAAGTGTCGTATATACTACAAAACTTGGTGGAATCCAAATAATCATCAAATATTTTGATGCGTTCAATAAGGAATCTTGTTTGTCCCATTTCACTTGCTACAAGTAGCAACTAAACTTTTCAATAGTGGCAATTGGTATATTTTCTCTTTCTTCAGTTTCACAAGAAAATTCTATCAAATTACTTGTAAAGTGGATTCCTCAAAATTAAATTGGTGGATTACGTGCACTCTAAAACTTGACCAGAATAAGACTGCAGAGGAACAGGTCCACCAAACTCACCCCCTCCTTGTTTTTGGGTCCACATACCCACATACATATACTCTATAAAGTATCTATATACTACAAAACTTGGTGGAATTTAAAATAATCATCAAATATTTTGATGCTTTCAATAAGCAATATTGTTTGTCCCATTTCACTTGCTACGGGTAACAACTAAACTTTTCAATAGTGTCAATTGGTATATTTTCTCTTTCTTTTGTTTCACAATAAAGTTACATCAAATTACCTGTAAGGTTGGTCCCTCAAAATTAAATTGATGAGTTATGTGCACTCTGAAACTTGACCAGAATTAGACCGTAGAGGAACAGGTCCACCAAACTCACCCCCTCCGTGTTTTTGGGTCCACATACCCACATCTAGATACTCTATAAAGTGTCTATATACTACAAAACTTTGTTAAATCCAAATAATCATCAAATATTTTGATCATTCAATAAGCAATTTTGTTTGTCCCATTTCACTTGCTACGAGCAACAACTAAACTTTTCAATAGTGTCAATTGATATATTTTTTCTTTTTTTGGTTTCACAAAAAAAAATCTATCAAATTACTTGTAAAGTGGATCCATTAAAATTAAATTTGTGGATTATGTGCACCGTAAAACTTGACCAGAATAAGACCGCATAGAAACATGCCCACCAAACTCACTCCTCCTTATTTTTGGGTCCACATATCCACATCCAGATACTCTATAAAGTGTCTATTTACTACAAAACTTGGTGGAATCCAAATAATCATCAAATATTTTGATGCATTTAATAAGCAAATATGTTTGTCCCATTTCACTTGCTACTGATAACATCTAAACTTTTCAATTGTGTCAATTGGTATCTTTCCTCATTTTTTAGTTTCACAAAAAAATTCTAACAAATTATTTCTTTAAATGGGTCCCTCTAAATTAAATTAGCAGTGACAAAAAAAGTTCATTTCATAAAAAAAATTCTATATAAAAGTAGAAAAAGAAAATTTATTTAAATTTGTGCATGGAAAGGATTCATACATACGTCGAGTGAGATCTTACGCAGACTAAAACCTACATATTTGGATGATCGTCTATATTTTTAGAACCATACAGAGCTCATGAAAAATCCATCGATTTTGTCCCGCCAGTCTCAAATATTCCATCTCGGACTTATAACTTCGTTTATTCAATTTGGGACTAGAACAAGATCATCCACATAAAGATTGTACCTCTATTCTCGTCTTTGACAATGGTCAGGCCTATTAAATTTTCCACCAAAATAAAATTGATGTGGATCAATAACCAACAAGTCGGAGAAGAAAATATAGTTTTGGGACTTTTCCCCAACCGCCCCCCGGAATTGATAAAATTGGGTCAGGTCTACATCAGAGTCCAGAATTTCCGCGGCCTAAATAGCGGGGCATTACATCAGGAACAAAAATATCAAGCTGTCAGTCAGCAACTTGCATTGGATTGGACCGTTACTTCCGAGTTCCAACCTCCCAGCATGGCAACCACCACTCGATCCCATGTCATGACAGCTCAAAGGGACGTGCAGTTTTTGTACAACACTGCAACGATTTAGTGGTGTGTCCGTGTCGTATTCTATCGTGTTTGGCGGAAGATAGACCTCAGTGGACGTTATATATATATTTATATATTTTTTCCAAAAAAATTTAGATTAGGAATCTATTACCAAATTTATTTAGACTAAAAAAAAATTATTTCTAAAAATTATGAATAATCGGATAAATAATTTATCCACAAAATATAAAAATTATATCCCTTAAGAATAGGTAGTTATATATTTTTTGCCT
Organism: Iris macrosiphon; assembly: GCA_036927795.1. Lineage (NCBI taxonomy): Eukaryota > Viridiplantae > Streptophyta > Magnoliopsida > Asparagales > Iridaceae > Iris > Iris macrosiphon. The sequence goes on along the minus strand of JAYESA010000015.1, from coordinate 29,556,415 downwards.
GGACCAATTTTTTTTTTCCAGTTATTTTTATCAAAATTTTAATTTTGTTTTTTATAAAAAAAAAATCGTTTTTATCAATTTTTTCGTTTTGGTCAATATATTTTTTTTCTATTTTTTTCCTTTTTGTGTTATCGATCGTTTTTATCAATTTCGTTTGATTTTTATCAAATTTTGTTTGTTTTTTATTTTTTTTATCGTTTATTATAATATAAAAAAATCATTTTTGATCATTTTTTTTGTTTTTTTATCAAATTTTTTCGCTTTTATCAGTTTTTAGTTTGATTTATCGTTTTTATCAATTTTTATATTTTTTTTATCAAATTTTTTTTTTCCCTTTTCTCATTTTTTTTTTCGTTTTTTTAGTTTCTTCGTTTTTGTTCAGTTTTTTCATTTTTTTTCACTTTTATCTTTTTGCATCTTTCGAATTTTTTTAACCATTTTTTTTTTGTTTTTCATTTTTTTCTCATTTTTTCCCTTTTTCATTTTTTTCCTCTTTTTTCAATTCTTTTGTTTTGTTTTTTTAGAGATTTTTTATTTTTATTTGTTTCTTTATTTTTAATTCTTTATTATTTTTTCTTTTTTCTAAATTATTTAAATAGTTATCAAATATGATAATATAAATTTTTTTTTAAATTTTTTACTTAAAATTTACTTTTTGAAAATATAGAAATTTTTTATATATATAGCATACGGCATATCAAAGTCTTTCTCAAGATGATAACAGATCTGATGTTCCACTAATTCTGTCATATATTCAGTTTTTACCATATTATATGTTAGTCCATCTTTTATTTTATATTTATTGAAATTCACATGTAATATGATAGAAATGCCTCAAGGTAGTGGTGTAGGCCACCTCGGGATTTATGCGTGTCAGGAGCTAATAGGTTAAATCTTGAATCTGAGGCCTTTTAAGTACGGAAAGTTCAATTTAATCAATTTTTTAAGTTCTATTAAAAGACAAATTGCTATGTTGGGAATTTTCAAAGTATATTATGTTCTTTCGGCCTTGGGCCTCACCAGAATTCCATAGCAGGTTTCTCTACTTCAAATCTATCAAAAAAAAAAAAAAATAAAAAAAAAAATTTGAAAGTGTTCCTGGCAATACTAGTTAATTATACTTTGGGCTTCAGAAAATTAGTGTTTGAATTTGCGACGATGGTTGATCCATGTTAATCATCCAAAATATGTTAAAAAATAAATTAAATCAAATCTCGAGAAGGACAAAAATATTTTCGCAACCCTAAGTCTAATTAACTATAAGATATTTATAAACATATTTTGAATGGTCAACACGAATCAACTCTCATTTCAGAAACCAACTCATAATTGGATATTGTCAGGATCCAAATAATATTTTTTGAGTAATTAATCCTATTTTTTATAATAAAATATTATAAAAGAATTTATTATTATTATTGTTGTTGTTGTTGTTGCTGCTGCTGCTGTTGCTGCTTGGTACCAATGTGCACATAATGCACATTGTGTTTTGTCACCCTATGACAACAATAATTGAATAGATGCTTAGTCCACCATCCAAATTCCCCTTAGTGTGACATTATTGATTGGATTTGTGCTAGGTGACATTATTGTTTGGAAATGCACGCATAGCCTACTTTTTTTCTAACTAGCCTATGATGAAAGATTCAAGCGTCTTGATTCGTTCTTAATAGCTATAATAGTTATATGATGATCATCTTAGGATGATTTTTTTGTCACCAAATGCTCATATTACGTTCCTAATCTTTGAAAGATGAAAACAAACTGTGTAACATCTACATCGATAATTCAAGTATTGTATACGTCATTAATCTGATCATTTGTAGGAACTATCTCTAATAACGATAAGAGCTAATTAGTGTTTAGACCCTGGATTTTATACCGACTTAGAGTTTAAATCATAACATATCCAATTAAAAAATTTGGATCATGAATTTTTATTTTTATTTTTCATTTTTTTATTATATCCTTAACATGAGTAGGTAACAGTAAACAAAGGTTGAAAACGAGGACATAAAAGAAAAAATAAAATTAAAATTAAAATTAAAGTCCAAAAATTTCAATTGGTGATAGAACGATATTACCTAAATGGAGTTACGAGCATAAAGTACAATAAGCTAATGGTTGGAGAAGGAGATGATTGCAGAATCAAGAGTATGTATAAACGAATTCAGATTAGGACTATATGGATGTTACTGGACATGCCTCATAACTTAATACTCGTCTGAAGAAAATTACGTAGACGATCTCAATTTTTTGGTAAAAATATTGTTTAATCTATATGCAAGACCTTGAAAGGACTATACATGGTAGAAGCCAAGAAATATAAACGATAATTAGGAGAAAACTATAAATATTAAAGTTTTTAATACTATTTTATATGCTTTTTTTAATATAAGTCAGCTTACATTTAGTCCATCCTGTACCAATCCAATCAAAATCGAATTTCTGGTTCCGTCTTCGCTCTTGGGTCGCATATGAGCGAATGTGATTTCAAGAATGTTGAGGTGTTTTTGAAGTACGAAAATACTATTAGACTCGCTTTGCCGTGCATCTGCTGTGCACGTGCGGTCGCCGCCAATAGTCTCCCTCCCCTTCCTGCTCCGCCTCCTCCTCCTCCCCCTCCTCCTCTTCCTTCTCCTACGACGACGACCTACTGCTCCGCTCTCCTCCGTCGAGCCCTCCCCTCCTCCCACCTGTGACTTGTCTGCCCTCCTCCGTCCCTCGTTTGGCTTGCTCCGTCGTACGTGCACAACGAGTGCACGATTCGAAGAAGCCAAATAGCAAATATGTTTGAAGGAAGGAAGATTTTTTTTAGAAATTTGATTTAATTTTATAACAATTTTCTCTCTAAAATCCTACTGTTGGACTTTCTAATAAAGAAACCTGTGCTTGAACATGGTTCTGCATCTCTTTAAAGCTCCTCAGCACGTAAATGCTCTCTTAATCGATCGAGAAGAACAACGAAACTGGGTGATATATTCTTCTCAAAAGACACATTTACATTGGGAAAGAGTGATAGAATTTGCTTTTGGAAAAATCTATGGTGTGAAAAAATTTCTTTCAAAATTTAATTTCTTACTCTCTACAAGGAAGCGTGTAACAAACGGAACCCCTTGTCTGTACAACGGAGTGTAGTCCAATCTGAATTTGATAAATTTTGGAGTTCAAATATGGTTAAAAGATTTAATTTGATATAATTTAAAAATCTATATTAATTTGATTATATTTCAAATTTATATATTTATTTGATCATATTTGGACGACCATAATTGATGTTGGACTATTTTAGGTGTAATAGAATTCTTATTTTAGGATTTTCTATTTAGAAAATCCTATTATGACATAAAATAAAATTTATCATCCTATAAATATAGGAGGGTGGAGACACAAAGCATCCACAAAGGTGGAGATTCGAGTGCTCGTCCACACAAAAATATAAGAAAAAGTCCGTATTTTGCTCTTAGGATTCTTCTCCATACAAGATAGAAGGAAGAAAAGATCTAATCGATGAGTCGTCAACTTCGGTTAGAAAAATTACTAGGGATTGGTGAGTGATTTCAATTGTAATTTTTGTCGTTCCTTCTTGAGTGTGGTGAGGGGATTGAACCTATTAGGACAAAGGGTTTTAACATTAATTTTTTGCAATATTGTAATTTCATCTAAGTTATAAATGTTAAAATTTGTTCAGGTGACACTTGTTTTCATCTGTACTTGGTGTTCGTAGATTGGTTGATTATCTCAGGTGGGTTGATAAACGCTTCCGCGACGCGCCCAACAAGTGATATCAGAGCCAAGTTCTTCTCAAGAGGGAAGGTGCAACTATGTCTACGGAGCAGATGAACACTCGTATGATCACCCTCACAGAAAAAAAACTAGACGATTTGGAAGGCAAGGATGGAGGATCTACTATGGTGCAAGAACTTACATGGTCCATTGGTGGACGACAACGCCAAACCAACAGACAAATGTGCTGATGACTGGAAACGACTAGATCGAAAGGCTGTTGGATTCATCCGCCAATGGCTGGATGACTCGGTATTTCATCACGTGTCCATGGAGAGTTCAACAAAAGTATTGTGGGAGAAGCTGCATTTGTTGTACGAAAGGAAGACGATTGGCAACAAGGCGTTTCTGATTCGCCAACTCGTCAACTCTAAGTACACGGATGGTGCACCGGTGACACAACATCTTAACGAGATTTAGGACATCATCAATCAGCTGTCTGCATTGAAGATGTTGATTGGGGATGAGCTTCATGCCCTTCTGCTTTTGAGTTCTCTGCCGGAAAGCTGGAAGACATTGGTGGTGTCGGTGAACAACTCCGCTCCGGATAGAGTTGTCACGATGGAGGCAGTCAAAAGAAGCTTGTTGAACGAGGAGGTCCGACATAAGCATGTTGAATCATCGTAGAAGTCCGCTATGGTGGCTTCCTATGGGAAGGGAAGACCCAAGTCACATGCAAGGACATGGGAGAGTTCTCGGGATCTTGCGACTGTGGACCGCAAGGAGAGCTGCTATCACTGTAACAAAATGGGTCATATCAAGTCTAACTGCATGAAGCTCAAAGCTGAGAAGGCCAAAGGAAAGGATGATCAGGAGGATCTCATGTCTATGGGAGATCTCATCATCGCATCAACCGATGCAGAGGAACCTTATGGCATATGTCATGATGACGATTGGGTTATGGACACGGAGGCGTCGTATCACGCCACTCCACATAAGATGATCTTTACGTCATATCGAGGCGACATGTTTGGACGTGTGAAGATGGAAAACAAGGGGACAATTGTAGTTGTAGGCATCAGTGATGTGCACTTGACAACGGAGCTTGGTGAGAAGTTCGTTCTCAAGGGTGCGATATGTACCAAATTTGAGCTACAACTTGATTTCGGTAGGGAGGCTGGCGGATGATAGCTGTTGCAGTCTGTTTAGGGACAAAGATTAAATGCTTACGAAGGACTTTCAACAGCTGTCTCGAGGAGATTTATGTTGTGGCATGTACATGCTCAACTCGCTGAGTCGTACAAGCAGGCCACAAACACCGGTTGGAGGCTCGAAGGGTATTTGGCAGGAGTTGGTGGATGTAACACCCCGTTCCGTTCAAGCGGACTGCCGATTCAAACGGCAAAAAGTGCAACGTCCCAAACCGCTTTGCTAAGGCGAGAATGCTCGTTCAGAGGCAAAGGATATCCAGACTTGTCCCTACAGGAGTTCGGCTTAGGCTTTATTACTACCCAATTCTAGAAAATAGAATTTTTTTATTTTTGGTAAATTGTGTATTGATCATAAATAATTATATTTATATTTAATTAGTTGTTGTATTATTTTTTATTGGTTGTTTTAGGGTTTTGGCTAGTCTGGACCCATGTCAGACCCTAGTAGACCCATGTCAGACCCGACCAACACCCTTGTCAGGCTTATTTATGGGTTTAGAATAGTTATATATTTTTATTTAGTTAGTTGGATTGTTTTGGATTAGTTAGAATGGTTTAAGTGAACCCGAAACCTAAACCTTATGTTAGCATGACTAATTAGGAGGGTATTTTGGACATTGTGCTATGTTCACAAGCCCTAACCCTATATTTCCTTCACCTGGCCGAACCCCCCCATTCCATTTCTTTTCGTTCCACTTCTTCTTCCTCCTCACAATTTCTCCATTTTCTTCTTCTTCCTTCTTCCAATTTCTTCAAGTTTCAAGTAAGTTCTTCTCTTTCTTCTCTTCCTTCTTCTACTTCTTTCATTAATGCAAACCCTAACCCTCTATTTTTCCCTAACCTAGGTGTGTAGAGCCTAGACTTAGTGTAGAGGCTTGGCTTGGAGGCTTGAGGGTGGTGATTTCTAAGGTTTTGGAGACTTTGGCCTTGTGATTCCAACTCCCAAGAGGTAAACCCTAACTTTCCTCTTAGTTATTACTCGAATATAGTGTAATTAGTAGTTTAGAACCTTTTTAGACCTTAAGGCTACCCGTGGGAGGAAGTTAGAACTTGTTTGGTTGTGTTTGGAGACTTTGACATTAGATTTTATGTCAATTTTGGGTGAAATCCGAGATTGGCCCAATTTTGGATGATGTCCTAGATTAGACGGACCTAGATAGACGTGCTTGGGTGTCTTGAGGGTAAGTACGTGTCCCCGTTCGGATACGTGAGGTCGTGTCGCGAAGATTTGGGCGTTTCGGATGATTTGGGAGTTTTTCGTCGCCGTAGGTTCCACATGCATGCGCGTTTTTGCCACGGACCTAGAATCGAAGAGTTAGTTTTTTTTAGGTTTTAGACATCGATTAGAACTCGTGGATAAATTTTGGGTCCATTCCGAGTAGGTTTGTTGTACGTTTCACGAGGTATCGCGAACCGCACTCCACATGTTCGTCGAAATGACCAAATGGCCATTTCGACTTGGTTTCTAGGTTTTGGGCTTGTACGTGGATTGGTTTAGCTTCGGAGAGTGTGTGCTAGGGTTCTCGAGTTATATTTTATATAATTATAGGTATATATATGTATAGGGGTGGTTGTGCGTCTCTTGGGTAGTTGTGTGTGTGTTTGAGAGTGTTGTGTGTTAGTGTGTGTGTGTGTCTATATATATATATATATATATATATATATATATATATATATATATATATATATATATATATATATGTATGAGTGTGTGTGTATATATATATACATATGTGTGTTTATATATGTATGAGTGTGTGTGCATATATATATATATACATATGTGTGTTTCTATATGTGTCAAGGTGTGTGTGTGAGTTAGCTAGAGAGGGGGGGGGGATGCCAGCAGCAGAATGCAGCAGATGAGAGAGCAGCTGTAGCAGAATGGGAAGGCAGCAGCAGCAGGTGGAACAACAGCAGCAGCAATTGCAGCAATGGCAGCGTGGCACTAGCAGTGGCAGTTCGCACTAGCAGTTTAGAGGGATATATATATATATATATATATATATATATATATGAGTTGGGTAATAATATGAACCCATTTGAAACACAAGTTAGAAAATACATTCACAGATAGTTGAACACAAGTATAGGAAGAAAACATGCTTTTCATTAATAATTCAAAGTAATTTACATAGAGTTTACATTTGATTCGCCTCTCGGCTACTTGTTTGCATTACAAAAGAAAAACTCAAAAGGTAGGGCGCGCTCCATCAGATAAGCCTTATCGTCCGTACATTATGCCCTTGTATAGATTTAAAGTCCACGCCTCCAAAATGAACTGGCTTCAACTATATTTCAAAATAGAAGAACTTCTAACGCCGTCTCATCTATCCACTAGCGTTGCACTGTCTGAGTGCCTGAAATAATTGCCCACAACGTGGGTCAGTACTCAGCTGTACTGGTGAGCGGGACAAACCCACTCGCCTAAATCAACACTTGATTATTATGGGCGAGCATGCATTAAAATAATCTTTCTATTATGAACTAAGTAAATTTAGTTCATATCAGTTGCATGGTTTTAGAGAAAACAAAAATAACGTTGAACCCATAAAGTACATCGGTTGCTTACTCAACCGATGCACGCCTTCCCTGCAACAAAACACAAGTATACTTACCATCTGCACAAGACAACAAATTAGCATGTGTTCTATCTATATGTGGTCATTGGTGTGATTGACACCATGTGGGCTCATCCAAGGCTTTGTGGCACGCCCTGACAGTCCGGGTAGCAGGCCCTACTGAAGGTCCAACAATGCATCACGACTAGCACGATCAAATATTTTCCACCGGGTCGATACGGTTCCAGTGCCCCGGAATACCGTTTCGAGAAAATGCCAAACCTTGTGCACAAGTTGTCCTAGACCATGCAAATGCGTGAACAGTTCAATTATCAAACAATGCATGAGATAAAACAGAAGAAGTAAAGCAGCAACATATATACTTATGCAACAGCTCATATTTTTTCAAAGTCGTGTTCCGATTTTGGTGTCCCGTGGGTCCAAACTCTCCGAGGCCCCATGCCGCAACCAATAACCCAATTTGTTTTATATATTGGAGCTCGTATTTATGACGTGTTCATGAATATACAAGTTAGTCTACAATTCCCATATTCTTTTCTTAGTGGTTTGAATGCATTATGGCTAAGGATTTCCTAGGCGTTTAGCCGGACATCATCGATTGGACGTTTGAAACATTAGAGATATGAACATGAAGAAGTAGGAAAGAAGGGTCAGAACCACTCACTGATTAAAGAAAGTACTGAAAGAAGGAGTCGCGTCTAGCGACGATCAAACGTCAGTTACGCGGACCTACAATAGCACGAGCACCGGGTTAGAATCCTTTGCCTATCCTTCCTCCCAAATTACCCAAGAATCAAAGCTCAAAACGAGAAAGCCAACAGCGAAAACCAAGCAAATCGAAAGCAACACCAAAACAAAATCCCAAAACGACATTAAGAAAACCAAGCAATAGAGCATGAAAACTATTGGACTTGTTTCAATAGAGTCCTATCCATGAGTTGGAAAGGATCATCATATTTTGTCCATAACAAGAGGATGCCGAAGATCTAAATATGAAGCTACGACTCATATAGACTAGCCACAAGCTTAATTATATAGTGCGCATCCCGGTCGGATCAGGATTTGAGGAACTACACCCAAGGTCTGAAACAGACTCCGCGGGATGATGCTGATTGATGAACCGGGATCGATGTGCATCCGGTCCACCTTAATAGCGCTGATGTACCCTGGGTAATACATGGAGAGATCATGTCGGTTGTTCTTTAGCAAAATATCCTGTTGCGAGAAAGTGATGTTAGGTATTGTCTCCATGATACTATTGCAGTGGGGGACAAGCAGCCAGATCTTCAACTGGCGGTTTGACCTGTGCCAGGTAGGTGTCAGTATTTTGCAATGCCTCACTAAGAGCATCTCGAGTGTCTCTGTAGAGCCGCAGAAGCTCAAATAATGACAACTTTGCTAGGGTATTGACGAGTTGAGCCAAGATATCAAAGTTGTAGGGATTTTCCAGTCCCTGAGCTATTTTCTTACGCAACGACTTGTCGAAGCGTCCCTCTTTTTGTTTGGACTTGTCCTATGATAAGAGTTGAGATGGACCCGGATCAGACGCGACAGGTGTAGTAGTTGGAGGTGTATTGACGTTGGGAGCTTCTTAATATCATTGGTAAGCAAGGTCTGACCTGGTTGCCTCTGCCCAGGCCTCTTCAGTGGTGGGAGAAACCATGCGGCATGACATCGTTTTTAATATTTTAGGCTTGACGGCGGGAGGCGCTGCTTGCTGCGTCAAGTCTGGGACTAGATCCGGGTGGACCCACATGATCTTGCCCCAAGGCGTAGTAAGAGGTATCAGCCTGGTTTCTTGGTCAATGTAGAAGCATAAAAATGCCTCCATGCGCCCCAGTTTATAGTCAACAAATAAGAAAGGTACGCATAAACAACGGTGGACGCATAACAGCGGCGGACGCATGACATCCCAAGATGCATACCGCCCTGTGACGCATCATCCCTACAGTTGTAATGCCCCGCTCCGTCGGCATTATGTATCAGGTGAGTGGGCAGAACTTCGTTCTCTGATTCTTGCACGCCTTAATAATAACCTGAGTTTTTGCTTGTAATGTTTTCATAAGAGAATGATAGAACCTGCCTTGCATGTTAATGAACGAACTCACCTAGCTTGTCTTTGAAACGATAAGTCTGCTAAACGAGAATCCTAAAATGCTTGCCTAGAGTGCATGAACATGTTCACTATCGTCTATGCTTCGAGAGAACCATATTATGTCTGAATGTGTTCAAGTGATAAGTCGGATTGTCCCACAACAATGATAACTGTTCTGATGGTTTGTCTCATCTGCATACTAGAGTTTATTTGATAGTGTTCCATGCATTCGCACGCGGTCGGACAATGGCTTTTGGTGGAGAGCTGAACTGCATATGTCACGGCTGTTACCATGATAGTGAAAAGCAACCATGAGTCACAACTGCCATTAGCATCAGATGAATGAGTCATTGGTATGTTGTACAACCAGCTGCCAATCCTGAGATACTCGGGGACCGCCCTGCATATAGCTAAGTCATTGTGTTGGCTTGGATAGAGGACTGCCCCTAAGATCGTGCATGTGTGTCTAGCTATGCATTTGACCCTAGAGTCTCACGAGACACGCTGCGCACACCCTGAAACATGAACAAACGGCTTGCTTGCTTATATATTGCATATGAAACTCTATTTTAAAAGATGTTTCCAAACAATGTAATATGACTCTGTTAGCAAACTGCATGAAATGAACCTAGGTAAAACTAGAAAGATCACTAGTAATGTAATATTTTATAACATGATTACTTAGTGTTGGTTTGAGTGAATGCTTGTTTCTGTTTAGTTGTTTTATCTCACCAGTACTTATAAAAGTGCTGACCCACCAACAGTTTACTTGCTTGTAGGTACTGGATCGTTCGAGGGAGCGATAGGCGTGCCACAGTCCCAAGACCCGAAATCATAGTTTCGATTGTTGCCCCAAGATGCTATCGTATAAGGGGCATAATATATGGAATGAATGAATGCCTTTGCATAAAGAAACCCAAGTTGCCTCGATTGTCCCGAATACTCAGTTGGCTAAATACATTGCATTACAACAATGTCCCTTTCTGCTGCTTACTCGATTGATGCGATGATAGCCAACTATCAACTTAAACGATTGGCCTTGTGCGAGCGCAACCCCAGGCTCGTACGGCATCACGTCCCCGATACACTCGTGCGGGCCACACTAGATCGATCCCTTCCTCGCACCTGCGGGACGAGCGCGGTGATTCGCGTCCGGCGCGCCGGGGCGCGTTGATTCGTGCTCGGTTCAATAATCCGGCTATACGGGGGCGAGGCAAGGCAGAGCGGCGACCCGGGCGGATCCGGGGCATGATAGAATGGTATCAGAGAGGAATCGATCTTCTGGCCCAAAATTCGTTGCTATGACTCTGAGATATTATCGATATGGTATTGCAATAGAGCGTTCCATAGAATAAGTCCATAGATATTCTCAAAGTGCAAAATGTTTACTGAACTTGAATTGCTTGATTGTTTCAATTGAGTACGGCGAGGGATGGCACTATCGCTGCTCGGAATATCGAGAAGTTTATCCTTGAAGTTTTGAGAAAAAAACTTTTTGTTGGTTGATAAGTATGTAATATCCTGCTCCACGTCGGTATTATGTATCAGGTGAGTGGGCAGAACTTCGTTCTCTGATTCTTGCACGCCTTAATAATAACCTGAATTTTTGCTTGCAATGTTTTCATAAGAGAATGATAGAACCTGCCTTGCATGTTAATGAACGAACTCACCTAGCTTATCTTTGAAACGATAAGTCTGCTAAACGAGAATCCTGAAATGCTTGCCTAAAGTGCATGAACATGTTCACTATCGTCTATGCTTCGAGAGAACCATATTGTGCCTGAATGTGTTCAAGTGATAAGTCGAATTGCCCCACAACAACGATAACTGTTCTGATGGTTCGTCTCGTCTGCATACTAGAGTTTATTTGATAGTGTTCCATGCATTCGCACACGGTCGGACAATGGCTTTTGGTGGAGAGCTGAACTGCATGTGTCACGGCTGCTACCATGATAGTAAAAAGCAACCATGAGTCACAGCTGTCATTAGCATCAGATGAATGAGTTATTGGTATGCTATACAACCAGCTGCCGATCCTGAGATACTCGGGGACCGCACTGCATGTAGCTAAGTCATTATGTTAGCTTTGATAAAGGACTGCACCTAAGATCATGCATGTGTGTCTAGCTATGCATTTGACCCTGGAGTCTTACGAGACACGCTGCGCACACCCTGAAACATGAACGAACGGCTTGCTTGCTTATATATCGCATATGAAACTCTATTTTAAAAGATGTTTCCAAACAATGTAATATGACTCTGCTAGCGAATTGAATGAAACGAACCTAGGTAAAACTAGAAAGATCACTAGTAATGTAATATTTTATAACATGATTACTTAGTGTTGGTTTGAGTGAATGCTTGTTTCTGTTTAGTTGTTTTATCTCACCAGTACTTATAAAAGTGCTGACCCACCAACAGTTTACTTGCTTGCAGGTACTGGATCGTCCGAGGGAGCCATAGGCATGCCACAGTCCCTAAGACCCGGAATCCTGGTTTCGATTGTTACCCCGAGATGCTATCGTATAAGGGGGCATAATGTATGGAACGAACGAATGCCTTTGCATAAAGGAACCCAAGTTGCCTCGATTGTCCCGAATACTCAGTTGGCTAAATGCATTGCATTGCAACAATGTCCCTTTCCGCTGCTTACTCGATTGATGCGATGATAGCCAACTATCAACTTATACGATTGGCCTTGTGCGGGCATAACCCCAGGCTCGTACGGTATCACGTGTCACGCCCCGAGGCGTCCCCCGAGTCGTGACCGCCGTGCGGGCCTGGAGTTGCGCCCGCACAAGGCTTTTTAATGATTTGCATAGCAAGCACGTATTCAGAGTACGCAGATAAATTGAAACACAGATTTGAAACATAGAAAAGTTCTCTTTATTGATAATGAACATCTATTACAAACTCTTGAACGAGTCAGCTAATATGCCGAACGGCTTACAAAAGGGTTGACTCAAAATGAGATAGCAGTCCTGTACATTACATCCTTTTATAAACTCAAACGATAAAGACCTCCAGGCTGGAGGATCGCTTTGCCACGGAGCTGCATTTTGTGTATGAAGAGTTGCAGGCTCCTGACTCCAAAATGCTTCGGGGGCGCGGCGAAGACGCGCCAACAGTTGGACTGGATCGGGAAGACGACTTCGGCTCCTCGCTCGGTTCGCCTTGATGCGGAGAACCTGTTTCAACGAGGGTCAGCATATCGAAACATGCTGGTGAAGGCGAGCTAGCCTGACTATACCAATCAACACGTTGTTTAGTGAAGCAAACATATTTGTGGGTTTCTATCTTGCCTTAGTTCATTTACAGTTAAGCAGCATATTGAATTTACTGAAATGAACGTGCCACCGTTCGGTGGATTTTACCTGCCCGTCTGAATTACCTGCACAATACTTACCATGCCTTCCCTGAAACGAAGACACAAGTTAGTATGCAACAGGTTTAAATATACACAGGGATCACTGGCTTTGATGCCACGAAGGGACGGGTTATAGTCTCAAGACACAAATGATATACACCGCAGGTGGCGAGCCCCGCTGCATAACACTTTGCCCCATAACATACGACTATACATACGTTCCGTCCGGATCGGATCGGTCCCGGCGCCCCGGTGACCGTCCGCGGAACTCATAACATACCTTGTGCACAAGTCGTCCGTGATCGAGAATACTCATAGAATTTGTTCCATAGCATACAGTTTTGCATAGTCATCCTGACAGTTTATTTCATAACAAGCATATATTTCCATACTTAGCACGATTCATAGAACAGTTATAGACGAACTAGCATACAGGATGATAACCGTTCATAAGTTTGTTGACAAGCATAATAACCAAGTTATTCTCTTTTATCTTGGTTTCTTTTATTATTATTTGGTATCGTTTGATCGGGGCGAAGGAGTGAGGCTGGAAGCAGAGCTAGCTAATCGGGTTGGTAGCCACTCACTTAGATTTTGGAAAGAAGAAGGAAAGAGGCGCTTCACGACTCCGTTCGCAAGCCGCCTACTGCTCGTTCACCTGCACACGAACAGCTCGATTAATACTTCTTCCTCTCTTTCCAATCTCGGAATAGAAGTGCAAGTCTATGAACGAAAACAATGAAAACCATCGAAACCGTTCAAGGAAAACAAGCAAATCCCAAAACCAACTCAAAGCACGAAAGCAACAAGCGACATCGAAAACCGAGGCATTAAAAGATAGCAGCGGAGAGGTCCCTCCTGACTCTGCCGCTAAGCCGATCCCGGGGGCGCAGTCCACTGAATATGGGAATCGATTCCGAAGAAACAAATCCATAACGAGGACGAGTTCTTAATTCAATCTATCCCGATCGAACGATACCGTCTTGTGTTTCTTAGCCGCGCTCTCCGCACCGGGAGAACGGGGCGCTACATCCTACCCAACCAATTGGAAGTTTCGTCCCGAAACTTAAGAATAGAACCAACCGTTAGGGGTTATTGGGTTGAGGCAGGAGCTTAGAGGGGAGTGGACAATCCCGAGCTACGTGGCCAGGCCCGCCACAGTTGAAGCATAGACCTTTTCTGCTGTAACATCTCTCCGTAGAGTGTCCTTGTCTTTTACAGAAATCACAGAATGGTCTCGGGTTTTCTTTGTGGCGACCACCGTCTTTATGTCGTTTTGCAGCATTGTTTCCTCCATCGTCGCCTTGGCGTTTGTGACTGGATGTATGCACAGCGCCGGTGGAAACGTGAGGATAGAGTGGTTCGAGCGACAGGGCGTGATTCATGACTTCACGCATGGTTCCATACTGATTGTTGACCACGTGCGAATAGATGGCAGGGTGTAGTCCACCTTCAAACCTTCTAGCTCGACTCGCTGCATCAGGTAAATAGGCCCTAGCGAATTTGGAGAGTCGGTTGAATTCGGCGGAATACTCTTTAACTGTCATCCTGCCTTGCCTCAGCTGCACGAAGTCATTTTCCATTTTACGTTGTACTGGAGGCGGTATAAACTCCTCCTCAAACGCGGCACGAAAGGTCGTCCACGAGATCGCCTCCTCTCCGTGATCAAGTTGGAGAGATCGTCGATGCACGTCCCACCAATCGTGTGCGTCGAGGCGGAGCTGCAGTTGCGCGCAGGCGACGCGCCTATCTTCGGGGACCTCTAGCAGAGTGAAGTGGTCTTCAAGTTCTGCTAGCCAATCTAGAGCTACCACTGGGTCCTCAGTCCCATTGAACGGGGTGTTGCAGACTTTCTTGAAATGGCCCAAGTTGAAGGCAGTCACGTCCCTCGGCCTTGGGATTTGAGGCGTCTCCACTTCAAGCACGGGCTGTTCCACCGGAGTCGCTGCTGTTGCGGCAGAATGGTTGGCAGCCAAAGTCTGAACGATCTGTTGCAGGGCATCTACCTGCTTCTGTTGGACTGAGAATCGGGTCTCTAGATTACTCTCGAGCTTAGCTTGGCGAGCATCGTCTCGTTGTCGTTGCGATTCTAACATTTGCATTAACCGCTCAAGCGGGTCGACTTGAGACATGCCTCTTTGGCTTCGAGAGCTTCCCGAATTGCCCGAACTGCTCTCTTGTGTTTCGATCGGTGGCTGCGCTGCAGATTGCGCTGGATCCATTCCTTCAAAAGAAGGTAAATTATATTAGGATCATAATGTATTATGGACTTATTGCATGAATGTATCTCATTTTGGCCTAGCGAGTTCAAGAGTTCGCACAGGAATTTCGATCGTTAAAGGAACTTTTCCAGCACGAAGTCTAAGGAACTTTGAATCTGTGCTCTGATACCACTATGTCACGCCCCGAGGCGTCCCCCGAGTCGTGACCGCCGTGCGGGCCTGGAGTTGCGCCCGCACAAGGCTTTTTAATGATTTGCATAGCAAGCACGTATTCAGAGTACGCAGATAAATTGAAACACAGATTTGAAACATAAAAAAGTTCTCTTTATTGATAATGAACATCTATTACAAACTCTTGAACGAGTCAGCTAATATGCCGAACGGCTTACAAAAGGGTTGACTCAAAATGAGATAGCAGTCCTGTACATTACATCCTTTTATAAACTCAAACGATAAAGACCTCCAGGCTGGAGGATCGCTTTGCCACGGAGCTGCATTTTGTGTATGAAGAGTTGCAGGCTCCTGACTCCAAAATGCTTCGGGGGCGCGGCGAAGACGCGCCAACAGTTGGACTGGATCGGGAAGACGACTTCGGCTCCTCGCTCGGTTCGCCTTGATGCGGAGAACCTGTTTCAACGAGGGTCAGCATATCGAAACATGCTGGTGAAGGCGAGCTAGCCTGACTATACCAATCAACACGTTGTTTAGTGAAGCAAACATATTTGTGGGTTTCTATCTTGCCTTAGTTTATTTACAGTTAAGCAGCATATTGAATTTACTGAAATGAACGTGCCACCGTTCGGTGGATTTTACCTGCCCGTCTGAATTACCTGCACAATACTTACCATGCCTTCCCTGAAACGAAGACACAAGTTAGTATGCAACAGGTTTAAATATACACAGGGATCACTGGCTTTGATGCCACGAAGGGACGGGTTATAGTCTCAAGACACAAATGATATACACCGCAGGTGGCGAGCCCCGCTGCATAACACTTTGCCCCATAACATACGACTATACATACGTTCCGTCCGGATCGGATCGGTCCCGGCGCCCCGGTGACCGTCCGCGGAACTCATAACATACCTTGTGCACAAGTCGTCCGTGATCGAGAATACTCATAGAATTTGTTCCATAGCATACAGTTTTGCATAGTCATCCTGACAGTTTATTTCATAACAAGCATATATTTCCATACTTAGCACGATTCATAGAACAGTTATAGACGAACTAGCATACAGGATGATAACCGTTCATAAGTTTGTTGACAAGCATAATAACCAAGTTATTCTCTTTTATCTTGGTTTCTTTTATTATTATTTGGTATCGTTTGATCGGGGCGAAGGAGTGAGGCTGGAAGCAGAGCTAGCTAATCGGGTTGGTAGCCACTCACTTAGATTTTGGAAAGAAGAAGGAAAGAGGCGCTTCACGACTCCGTTCGCAAGCCGCCTACTGCTCGTTCACCTGCACATGAACAGCTCGATTAATACTTCTTCCTCTCTTTCTAATCTCGGAATAGAAGTGCAAGTCTATGAACGAAAACAATGAAAACCATCGAAACCGTTCAAGGAAAACAAGCAAATCCCAAAACCAACTCAAAGCACGAAAGCAACAAGCGACATCGAAAACTGAGGCATTAAAAGATAGCAGCGGAGAGGTCCCTCCTGACTCTGCCGCTAAGCCGATCCCGGGGGCGCAGTCCACTGAATATGGGAATCGATTCCGAAGAAACAAATCCATAACGAGGACGAGTTCTTAATTCAATCTATCCCGATCGAACGATACCGTCTTGTGTTTCTTAGCCGCGCTCTCCGCACCGGGAGAACGGGGCGCTACATCACGTCCCCGATACACTCGTGCGGGCCACACTAGATCGATCCCTTCCTCGCACCCACGGGACGGGCGTGGTGATTCCCGTCTGGCGCTCCGGGGCGCGGTGATTCGTGCCCGGTTCGATAATTCGGCTATACGGGGGCGAGGCAAGGCGGAGCGGCGGCCCGGGCGGGTCCGGGGCGTGACAACAGTCATATCAGAGCATTTATGACTCTGACAAAATAGACAGTTATTATGACCGCCTCGAATAAAAAACCAAGAAGAGAAGCATCATCCCTACAATCACATCAGAGCATCCTGCCATGCGCCTACCGTCACGGCCGTATTTTGCTGAAGGATCCCCATGCGGCCACAAGGCATGAGGGGATGCAAAACCCGTAGCACGTCCACAGGACGGCCATAAATAGCAAGGTATCATACCCATACAAAGGGTTGGCTATCTGTGGATTCATATTAAAACCAAGGAGAGAAGCTTCTGCGTCCGAATCGTCCACGGAGTAAAAAGAGTTTCTATACTGCTAACCCTTCATCGTCACCCCCAGATAAAAACAAATTTGTACTTAGATTATCTCTTAGGACTCTTCTTTGTACTCTCTAGTTTGTTAATCAAATCAAGTTCTCGTAGTTCTTTCTTTTGATTTAAATGACAAACACGATGGCGACTTTGCTGGGGATCGAATTCTCCTTTGTTGAGAAATTAGTGACACAATCCGATGCGGCCAAACTTGTCTCAACGCAAAAGATGCTGATAGTTCTCTTCGACCAGCAAGCGTTTTGAGGAAATACCCTCTGAAGGAAGTGCGAATCCTTCGCCAAGGAAAGCCAAGCCCCATAAGACCCGTAGAACGTGGGTAGCAAAGGCCACTGGATCTCGCCCAACTGCGAAGGAGGCGATCTCTGCCTCTCAATATGTTGCTGAGGAAGTCAACGTCTATGCGGCATCTTCGGCTGGCGCAGGAACTACTCAACACTCGAAATCTGGCAAAGAAAAGCACTACGATGCCAGATGTTCTGGGGTAGGTCCTATGTATCCAAGAAGGAGGCCGCATAATAGTGTCCATGCGTCATCTATTCATAGGCCACATAAGATTGTCCATGCGACATCAACTTACAGCCGCATGCGGCTCTGACAACAACATAACTTCTGTTTTCGACCGTATCTCATGCGACTCAGATCCTATGCGACCTAAGAGAGTGGCAAAAACCCAAATATGAACTTTTCTTACATGCGCCTGCGAGTGCTGAATTATAGATGTCTAGGGTAGTATGATCTCGTCGAGCTCAAGCAATTGCTCATGCGACTGACCGCCAACAGGCATCGCTAACTATTACGCGAGCCTCTGATAAAAAGTTGTATAGAACTGACCTATGCGTCCAACCCACAGATCACCAGTGGACGGGGTTCATTCCAAAAGTCTTCTACCAGTACCTTGGGACAAGTTTGTGTACGAACCCCAGTTCCAGGAATAAATGCATCGTCTGCACATCCGTGTACCCGGGATACCCGGACTCGCAAAGAGGATGCAAAGGTGAAACACCCTTTGCATGATTTGCATCAAGTGATCACTCACAAGCGCAAAGCGAGGGAAACCATTACAACATCCCATCTTCTAGGCACTACTGTGCCAACATTATCATCGACTGCTGCTGCAATAAAGCAGCAGTACTCACACACAGGCGGTCGGCCTTCCAGTAACTGCACCAGAAAGCACCTACCTGGCAGCAACCCGGAGATCATGTGCAAGTATCAGAGGAGGAGGAGTTGCCCTTCGCCTCATGCTACTCAACTAGAAAGCTTCCCGCCACCAAGGGAAGAAAGTAGTCAAACACCTCCAGTCCGGCGCTCTCTACTACCGCATCGCGAAGGCGATTACCCGGAGCACTGACAACGGCACCAGCGAAAGGCGTCTTCAAGACACCCGCTCAAGGAAGAAGCTGTCAGCCCCTGGAGGTAGTTCTTCCTCAGAACTTCTGGGGATGGCCCAAGCTGGGGGTAGTGCCCACCTGGAGGTACAGAATAGTCCGACGTTTCGAGGAGACAACAATCCCCATGGGACGGATCCCGAGATCTCTGAGGGTAGCTACCCTTATCAGGACGACATTATCTTCTATGCTGGAGATAATATCCCCTCTGAATTTGAGGAGGATACAACCTCACCATCTCTCCGCGAATAATACTTACTACAAGGGTATGAAACAGGGTGCACGACCTCCACTGCCCCATCAGTTTCTTCCCACGTAAGGATGGTTTATATGGCCGACTATGATCTTGAAGGCCCCGGTGACCGACAATGCCTTGAGGTTCTCGAGGCCATGATGCATATGATGAGGGCATCGATGCAAGCCTTGACCCAGACGATGCTGGAAATTAAGGCAAACATGCCCCCCAGCCTGCGAAGGCCTCTTGGCAAGCAAACTTAGACCCCAAGACCAACGGGGATTCAAACACAAACGTCCCATCCGCAGGCGATAATCCTCTCATGTCCATCACTATGGGGAAAGTACCTACATGATCCATTGATACAGGGACAGCTGTTGGTATTTAAACCCCAGGCAAGTGTACCTTGCCAAAACTTGCAGTTCTTGTTAGTTATTTTCTTGACTTATATATATATATTGTGGTACATGCTTGACCTAGGACCGTGTGACTTACTTAGCGTCCGATTAATAGTCGGGTGCCAACACCGTACGCGGAGTTGTGTAACGTCACCTAGAGATGGATATCGTGACCCTTACATTCTCGTACTTGTCTTATCAAGTACATAGACCCAGGACACTTGACACTATTCATGAGAAAGAATCTTCCTGAGATATTCATGGTGATTCTGTATAGGATACAGGTTTTATGATATAGACATTTTATTCATAGATATTATATGACTTGCTGTATTAGTTTTGATCCTACGTGTCATGGACATGAGACATGAGA
Organism: Iris macrosiphon; assembly: GCA_036927795.1. Classification (NCBI taxonomy): domain Eukaryota; kingdom Viridiplantae; phylum Streptophyta; class Magnoliopsida; order Asparagales; family Iridaceae; genus Iris; species Iris macrosiphon. The sequence goes on along the minus strand of JAYESA010000015.1, from coordinate 29,536,450 downwards.
CATGAGATTTCATTGGGTGGGGAGAGAATTACCATACAAAAGGCTGATTATATATATATAATAATTTAATGGAAGTGCCTTAGACTCTGGCAACAGAGCTTTGGTACCGTACTGGCCCTTCGAGAGAATGCTGCTATGGGTTTCTCTGACACTGATCCTGTAGTAGTCTCAGCCCGAGTATGACTAAAACTCTCAACTTGCATATCACTTAGCTGGTTATATATTTACCCTGTTTATTTCATTTACTATTTTACTGCATTTATGTTGGCTTGTATTATCTGTACATTGCTATGTCCCTGAGGACCTGGATCCGGATTATGTCCCCAGGATTAGCAGACGAGATCGACCCAGAGGTATACAGTACAAGAGCATTAGCAGGAGCAGGAGTAGGAGCAGTTACTGGAGCAGTACCAGATCCAGTAGACGAGTGATCATCAAGGGTATCTTCTGAGTATATACTGTTTCCTTACTTTGTATTTGTTGTGGTTAGCTTTATTCTTGTATCTTGACAGATGTATCAGACTCATTATCGGGTTATTTCCCGAGTTTATATTTTATTGAGATTGATTTTGCTTTATGATTTTGATATTGTTGTATTCATTTCTGTGAATGAGATTAGTATATCTAGACCCTGATTATTGTATTACAACTTAAGTACGCCCCGATGGATCCATTAAATTGGGTTTGTCCATCGGTGTGTGCTGCTGGCCATTGCCACGTGTCTAGTCCCTCGATATTTTGGGACTGGGGCATGACAGCAAGTCATTCACTGAACAAAGAATCAAGATTCAAGTAACTCGTGTATCCGTGTTCACATGTTCTCGTGTATCTCGTGTACTCGTGTTGCCTGAATCGCATAAAAATGATTGGCAAAATAATGATACCGTTCCAATGCAAAATAAATCATGTACTCGTGTTGTCTGTTAGGCAAAATAATAAATCACGTACTCGTATTGCCTGCTTGGCAAAATAATAAAATTGGAAAGACCAAATAGTGCATGTCGCGGACAACTCGGAAATAAGGTAAATTCCACGGGCGGTCACCGGGGCACTGGGACTGTTCTGATCCGGATGGAATTCACGTTTAGTCTTACGTTCTTGGACGGTATGGTTTGTAGTGCTCACGTTCTTGGCTGCATTCCATCCTCGTCATTGACTAGTGTCCTTTATGGCTATGCCAGCGATAATTGTTCATATAGATAAGTCATCCTCGCTTAGCGGCTATCCGCGTGCGAGTCATTGTATCGCATCAATGAATAACTGAACACCTGAACGATCATGATACAACAATACTCGTGTTTGCATATGCTATGCCTCCTGGATGTTTATACTTGCCCGTGCTTGAATTAATAATGTTTGCCTTGGACAAGGTAAAATGGTAAGTTGGTAAGTCTCGCCGTGTTTTCTCTCATGTCGTACGGCGCACTGCCACACGAAATAGGCTATTTAATCTTTGCATGAAACTGATCCTAAGGCAATTAGAAAGACAACTTAATATTTGTGCACGAAACCTATATTACGTGTTTGGATTTGTCGAGCGGGCGAGTAGCCTCCCCACCAGTGCATTCAATGTACTGATAATCCACCAGTTCGTTTGTAGGGTACGGGAGAACCTTGTTCGGTGTGGATGCTCCTTCGTACGTGCTATGGCGTGAAGATCACTCTGAAGCAGCGGTGCGTCCGGAACTGAAGCACATATACAAGACATAATATTGGAACTTGTATGCACAATCATTCCACAATTGTAGCCACTTGGCACGCTTTTACTGTTTCAGAGAGAGAGGCTTGAGCGACTTATAATCTCGGCCAAGCGCCGCCTCTAACACTTGTTTATATCAATAAAAGAGTTGCTTTACTTCTACTTGTGTTATTCAATGCTTCCGCTATCGTCAACTCAGTGAACTTGTTAACGATCGCCTATGCGTTCATAAACTCCACTGCACTCAGACAATCTGTGCGACTCTGTGGCTTAGAACTCTTACCGCCAGCCAATGAACCATGGCCTTGCACGGGCGTGGCTCACGCTCGTGCTGCATCACGCCCGGATGGGTCAAAGCGATCATTCCGCGGGAGCGCTGGAGGGGTGATTCTCGCCTAACGCGAACGACCGATTTGCCTGCGGAAGATCGGGACGTGACATGTTGGTATCAGAGCCTGGCTTCTACGCCTTTGGATTTTATTTCGATTATCTCAGTTTCGAAAGCTCGTTCGTGGGTTATGTGCACGCTCTCTCTAATTGTCCCAAATGGAATGTTCCAACAATAAGTCTAAATACTTTCAAAATATGTTTTGAATGATATGATTGCTTGTATAAAATCGTGATGTGAGTGGCCTTTGTGCCAACCTATGCGAACCCTTGAGAGTATCACAGTAGTTTATTCGATTTCACTAACTCTGAGTTTGGTTGAATGCATCTATTAGAGGGACGCCTTGAACTGGTGCACGGTCCAAGACTTAAGAAAAGGTGAAACTTGAGTGCTAAGACTTCGCTATCACCGAGCTAGTAAAATACACGTGCTCGAGGGGCACTTCGAGTATGTGTACGATCCAGACTCGCGATATGCTGATCTCGATGCTAGTGCAAGTGAATATCCAAATGAGCAAGTACAACGACTTGTGTAGGTTTGCCTCAGCCTTGTATCGTTAAATCAAAATTGATTGAAATGTATTGCTTGTCCTCAGTAAGTCTCGAGAACGAGACTTTTTCTGAGTTGGGTAGGATGTAACACCCCGTTCCGTTCAAGCGGACTACCGATTCAAACGGCAAAGGTACAACTATCCCAACCCGCTTTGCTCAGGCGAGAATACTCGTTTGAGGCAAAGGATATCCAGACTTGTCCCTACAGGATTTCGGCTTAGGCTTTCAGAGGCTCGCTTGACATATCGCTCGACCGAGGCGAATCATCGCTAAGGTTGGTGGCTACGCTGAACTTGTCTTTGCTTAGCCAGCACACATAAAACATGAATGTTTCATGCTAGTCGCTAGGTGAATCACCCCCTGCATGCTAATAAGAATCCAACGCACCTAGCTAAGGGAATAATCCCAACTTGTATTGCTATGATAGAACATGGAAATGAAACATTACTTATATATGTTCAGACCCTCGCATGCTACCCTAGAACGTGTCGCTCGGGAAGTCCCTTACGATCTCACTCCTCGGCTTACCTTCAGGCCCGAGCTAACGTGAATGTTTATGTTTATACAAATGCATGCTTGTCTGCTTGTATGTTGCCTTGTTTTTATCCAAACCCCGGGAGACTACTAAGTAGTCGTTTCGTGCATGAACGAACCTGAAAGTATCCGGGACCGTTAGGTCACCCAAGGAAGCCCTAAACCAGGGAAATGCATCAAGGCAAGTCATTCACTGAACAAAGAATCAAGATTCAAGTAACTCGTGTATCCGTGTTCACATGTTCTCATATATCTCGTGTACTCGTGTTGCCTGAATAGCATAAAAATGATTGGCAAAATAATGATATCGTTCCGATGCAAGATAAATCACGTACTCGTGTTGTATGCTTGGCGAAATAATAAATCACATACTCGTGTTGCCTGCTTGGCAAAATAATAAAATTGGAAAGACCAAATAGTGCATGTCGCGGACAACTCGGAAATGAGGTATAATTCAACGGGCGATCACCGGGGCACTGGGACCGTTCCGATCCGGATGGAATTCACGTTTAGTCTCACGTTCTTGGACGAAATGGTTTATAGCGCTCACGTTCTTGGCTGCATTCCATCCTCGTCATTGACTAGTGTCCTTTATGGCTATGCCAGCGATAATTGTTCATATAGATAAGTCATCCTCGCTTAGCGGCTATCCATGCACGAGTCAGTGCATCGCATTAATGAACAACTGAACACCTGAACGATCATGATACAACAATACTCGTGTTTGCATATGCTATGCCTCCTGGATGTTTATACTTGCCCGTGCTTGAATTAAAAATGTTTGTCTTGGACAGGGAAGGTAAAATGGTAAGTTGGTAAGTCTCGTCGTGTTTCTTCTCATGCCGCACGGCGCACTGCCACATGAAATAGGCTATTCAATCTTTGCATGAAACTGATCCTAAGGCAAGTAGAAAGACAACTTAATAGTTGTGCATGGAACCTATATTATGTGTTTGGATTTGTCGAGCGGGCGAGTAGCCTCCCCACCAGTGCATTCAATGTACTGATAATCCACCAGTTCGTTTGCAAGGTGCGGGAGAACCTCGTTCTGTGCGGACGCTCCTTCGTACGTGCTAAGGCGTGAAGATCACTCCGAAGCAGCGGTGCATCCGAAACTGAAGCACATATACAAGACATAATGTTGGAACTTGCCTGTACAATCATTCCACAATTGTAGCCACTTGGCACGCTTTTACTGTTTCAGAGAGAGAGAGGCTTGAGCGACTTGTAATCTCGGCCAAGCGCCGCCTCTAACACTTGTTTATATCAATAAAAGAGTTTCTTTACTTCTACTTGTGTTATTCAATGCTTCCACTATTGTCAACTCAGTGAACTTATTACTGATCGCTTATGCGTTTATAAACTCCGCTGTACTCGGACAATCTGTGCGACTCTGTAGCTTAGAACTCTTACCGCCAGCCAATGAACCACGGCCTTGTACGGGCGTGGCTCACGCTCGTGCGGTATCACGTCCGGATGGGTCAAAGCGATCGTTCCGCGGAAGCGCTGGCGGGGTGATTCTCGCCTAGCGGGAACGGCCAATTTGCCTGCGGGAGATCGGGGCATGACACGAAGCATATTGAAATTGACTATCATTTTATTCGAAAACTCGTCCTTCTCAAACATCTATCTCTTCGATATATATGCAGCAAAGATCAACCAGCTGATATCTTTACCAAGGCACTGTCATCCATCAGATTTCACACTCTCCTTAGCAAACTGTCCTTGCGTACTTGCCCGTTCAGTTTGAGGGGGGATTGTGAGCACGGCTAGTTCGGTAATTAATAATTAATTTTTTTATTTTAATATTTAGTCGATAATTTAATTGAACTTTGGAAATCAACCCCCATGGTTTTAAGATCTTGAGTGCAACACTAGCCTTTCCCTTCTAACCAACCTAGCATGCTAGACTTAGACGAGTCAAATTAGGCTTCTGCCATGACTGTCCCTCACAATTTTGCAATCTTATGCCTTACTTTGGTCGCACAATGTAAACACCCTGATTTTTAGAATTTAATTCAAAAAAATTATTAATTATTATTGTAGAATTTTTTTATTACTTTTTAGTTAATTATAATAAATGTTCTTCAGGGATTTACATTTTTGTGTATTAAATTAATTATTAAAATAGTGCAAAAATTATATTTTTGGGTGTATAATTAATAATAGAATATTGTGTAATTTTTTGAAAATTATTGGAGCACAAAACTATTTTTAATAGACATGTATTTATTATTTTATAATAAACCATCCTAAACCGAACCAAACCAACCCAACCCAACCCAACCTAAACCAAACCAAAGTGGGTTCGGACCCAAAACCGCAACCCGAAACCCACTACCTGACCAGCCCCTTCACATTCAGAACCCCACCCCCCCGACCGATTCCCCTCCCCCAAACGGTCGAACCCGACCACTTTCGCTCCCTGTAACCATCCCACCTCCACCCTATATAATTCCCAGCCTAGTCGACCCTCACCACCATCATCTTCTCTACCACCCCGACCAACCACAGCCTCCAACGATCGTCGGACCGCCGCCGCACGCCGCCGTAAAATAGCTGCCCAAATTTCGAGCAACACACAACAAGGTATGCTACTTCTAGCCCATGTATCTTCCTGTACAGTAATTCAAATATCGATCTATTAAATCCTATGCAAAGATCACATGACCCTCTTGAATCCTATATAATTATTTCGGTGTATCGTGTCCTGTATCGGTCCCAATTCGTGACGCAAAACAGAAAAAAATATAGTTTAAAAACTGTTCCAACCACCCATGTTCATGTCTAATTTTCTTCCAACCTAGTTAATATTTTTAAATTCCACTTGAACAGTAATTTAGACAACATAAAAAAGTTTTAAACACTTTAATTAGTTTATTTTATTGTTGATTATTCTGTGTTTTATTTGTTGTTAATTTGACAAAAAAACTTGATTTTCTAAACCCAAAATTTTTCGAAACATGGTACGTTCCGCTAAGCGAGCCAACTTTGTCGTGTGCGAATTATACCGAAAGACGCATATCATCAACGTGGACGTGTGATATTTTGCGAAAGTTGATTTGGATGTGTGTGCACACCGAAATCAACGCGTATTCGTCGAAAAGTCCCGTATCGGCCTGTTTTGACACTCGTCATAATTTCGTATGTGCTTGTTGTTTTGCAACAAAACTTGCGCCATCGGATTCGTAGCGTTACGCTGGTCCTGTAACCCAAGTTTAGTTCAATTTTAAGAACATTAACGAAATACTATTTTGTGGGCCCCACGGTTCCACTTGACGGACGATTTCATGACCGGCTCATCGAAATCCAGTTTTAGATATTCCGTTGGATTCATATCATTATTTTGGACTCCTAGACACTAAGTTTGACGAATTTGGAGAACTTTATCTCTGGCACATTTTTGGATGCGAAGTGGGCCACGTGTGGACCCCGCTTTGACCCAAAACTGTCAATTCTGCCCCTATGTCCAAATTGGACTTATGGGTAGTCAATCCTAACTATTTCAAGTTTTTGGAGAGCAATGGTGATGTTTTTTTCAGCATCTGGAGGAGTACATGGAGATTCTACTTATCTTGGAGCAATTGACGAAGCTCAGAACACAGGCAAGTGTACATTGCCAACTTGCAGAAGATCCTGTGATATTATTTGCTTATATTCTTTCCATATACTTTTGTGATGTACCTGTTCAACCTAGGACCATGAGATATTTCTTAACGTTCGAACAAGATTCGGGTGTCGACGCCGTACGTAGAGTCGTGTAACGTCACTTAGCGAGTTGATACCATGATCCTATATATTTTTACGTGTTTGCTTTACCGAGTACGTCATACCATAGGACACTTGACACTATTTATGTGACATAATCTTTCCTGAGTTATTCATGATAATTCTGTATAGGCTTACAGGATTCGTGACATAAGACATGCATATACATAGATATCATTATGACTCGTTGTACTAGTTAGAGGTCATGATCTTGCGTGTTATGGACATGAGATATCATGGACATTAGATGTATGATTATATTGGATGGGGAGAGATACAGAGACTACATGCTGATTATATACATATATACTTATTATTGAGGTGCTTTAGTCTCTGTTCCAGAGCTTGGCCATTACGTGATATTACTGCTACCGGCTCCCCGACACAGAGCTTGTAGTAGTCTCAGCCTGAGTACTAGTGATGCTCTCATTTGCATTTCACTTAGTTGGTTATATAGCTTGTCCCGAGGACCTATTTTTATACTGTATTTCATTTGGCTTGAGTTATTCTTATACCTTGCTATGTCCCCTGAGGACCTGGATCCGGATTATGTCCCCAGGTATAGCAGAGGAGGAATACCCCGAGATATACGGGACATGAGCTGACGCTGGAGCAGTATTGGCACCAGAGGACGAGGTTGTGCCAGAGGATTTCTTCTGAGTATTCTGTTACATACTCAGCTATTTATGCTTCCAGTTATTTCATATCTTGACTCATGGACTTATGTATTGACTTATTTTATCGGGTTGTTCCCCGAAATACTATTTATTTTGACTTGTTGATGGACTATATTTCTTTTTATCTATTATCTTGATTAGTCTATCATGTTTAGTTATATTTTTTCTGTAGATACGATTAGAATTATTCTGTAATAGATGGTGTAGACTGCATTTATATTTGTATAGCTTAAGTGCACTCTAACGGGTCCATTAAATTAGGTTTGCCCATTGGAGTTGTGCTGCTGGCCATTGCCACGTGGCTAGTCCCTCAGTATTTTGGGACTGGGTCGTGACATAATTTTTGTGGTGGCCCATGCAGGTCTACGATTATATTGCTTTGGTTTCAACTAAGGAACCGAGCAAGCCTGCGATTAGGATAGGATAAGTTATAGGATCTTATCCACTTGTTGATCTATTCTTGACCTCTATATTGACTTCAAAATAAGTTTTTGACTTGCATCCTGTCTTGATTCCTCTATGCGATTCTTATAGTTTACTTTAAATTCAGGGTAATGGATCAACGAGCCAACGACGAGACTCCCGTAGGTACACCATAAGGTGTTGTGGTTACCTACGTTGATGGAGTGACAACATTCGGTGGAGATCCATCCACTCAACAAAGCAATCAAGCAGATTAGCATGCTTCGAGGTTCCAGCGAGACCATATTCCACCACCGTCGCAGTTTACTCCACCAATGCCCATTTTTCCACTTGGACAGCCTATGGACGGACAATAAATGTTCCAAATATTCTACGCAATGATGCAAGCCCAATAGCAGGTTCATCAAGAGGCTCAGCGTCACGAGACAGAGAACTTAAAGAACAGCCTAGTAATTGTACTAGAGCAGGCGAACCCACCAGCTAGACGGCCATCGACGGGATCTATCACTGATTTTTGCCAGCTGAAGCCCCGTGTCTTTTCTGGCAAGAAGGAGCCCACTGAAGTTCATGAGTGGCTCACAAACACTCAACACCAATTAGAAGCAGCTGAGCTTCCGAGGGAGCGTTGGATGATTGCCGTCAGGATGCAGTTGACGGGCAATGCACATTACTGGTGGCTATCTGAGGAGATACGGCTCAGACCAGACTGAGTCACTTGGGAGAATTTCTCCAGACTCTTCTAAGAGATGTATATTTCAGCCATTGCCAGAGCAAAAATTAGGGATAAGTTTAACCGCCTCATTCAAGGCAACATGATGGTAGAAGAGTACAATGCAGAGTTCATTCGTTTGAGTTACTTTGCCCCTACTTTGATTCCGATAGAAGAGGAAAAGGTGGAGAAGTTCTTCGACTGACTTAGCTTTGAGCTACAGAGATTGATCGGATCTATTGCACCTACTTCATACACGGACGTCCTTGCTGCAGCACGATGCATGGAGCGTATCACCAGGAAAGAGTCCAGCCTGAAACGACCGTTCACATCAGCACCATCTAGAGCACCACAAGGGGAGTCTACAAAGCGACCCCAGAGGAATCCAATACAGAGACAGCATCAAGAGCCCCATCCCTTCCTACTTGTCACTACGCTGGCAAGGTAGGCTATATTGAGAGGGAGTGCAGACGCAAGTTGGGACTATGCTTGATTTACGGATCCAACCAACATCCAGCCAAGGACTGACCTGAGCGTCGAGAGGAAGCACCGATGGTAGACCGACCAGCTTTACCAGTACCGAGACCAGCCCAGCAGCCACCTAGGCCAGCTTATCCAGCATTGGGAGCACCACAGACAGGAGTTGGAGGAGTCAGACCACCAGATCCAGGGGGTATCAGCCGAGGCCACCTTTGGCACCACAGGCAACACTATTCCAGCAAGCACGGCAGCAGAGAGGACCAGCTCAGGGACGAGGACATGCATTTGCATTGGCTATTGAAGAGGAAGCTACTGCAGGAGAGGTCATAGCAGGTACTATATTAGTAGCTTCATTACCTATTGTAGCTTTATTCGATTCTGGAGTATCGTATTCATTCATAGCTGCTAGGTTCGTAGCCACACATAGAGTAGCTACCACACCCCTTTCGAAGACTATGAGAATTCTTACGGGAGGCAAAATTTTCCCAATTAGTGATATTTGTAGATCTTGTTTGTTAGTAGTCTGTGGGAGAGAGATACGAGCTTAATTCTTGATCTTTTCTATGCTGGATTATAATATTGTACTTGGTATAGACTGGATGAGTCAGTACCATGTGACTCTAGATTGCCGGCTTGGACGGGTTATATTTAGACCACCTGGACATCCGGAGTTTGAGTTTCTTCGGGGAGCCAAAGAGCAAGGAGTTCAGCCTACACTTAAGGCACTCTCTGCAGAAGGGGGGCCCGAGTACCCAAAAGTTGTATCTGAGTTTGTGGATGTATTTTTCGATGATCTTCCAGGCTTACCACCTGATCGGGAAATAGAATTCATAATAGACTTGACTCCAGGAGCGGAGCCTATCACTTCATCAGTGTACCGGCTAGCACCTAAGAAGTTGGTGGAATTGAAGAAGCAAGTTGATGATCTTCTGGAGAAGGGTTTTATTCGGCCCAGTATTTTACCATGGGGAGCACCCATATTATTTATGCCGAAGAAGGATGGAACGGTACGCCTGTGTATTGACTACAGGGCACTGAACGCTGTAACTATCAAAAACCGGTATCCCTTGCGTGCATTAACGATCTATTCGATCAGTTGAGTGGTTCTAGTGTATTCTCAAAGATCGATCTTAGATCCGGTTATCCTCATATTAGAGTGCAAAAAGAGGATATACCGAAGACAACCTTCAGGACCAAGTATGGACAATATGAGTTCTTGGTTATGTCGTTTGGTTTAACTAACGCACCAGCCGTGTTCATGAGTTTGATGAATAAAGTTTTTCATCAGTACTTGGACAAGTTCGTGGTTGTGTTTATTGATGATATCTTTATATAATCTAAGAGCCACGAAGAGCACGAGGAGCATCTCAGAATCGTACTGGAGACACTGAGACATGAGAAGCTGTACGCCAAACTCAGTAAATATGAGTTTTGTCAGGATAGGGTACCTTTTCTGGGACATATCATCTCAGGAGAAGGACTTTCAGTTGATCCGGAGAAGGTTGCTGTAATAGAAACTTAGCCTACACCTACATCAGTTGCGGAAGTGAAAAGTTTTCTCAGACTTGCTGGATACTATCGGAGGTTCGTGGAGAACTTTTCAAGGATTGCGAAGCCTATGACGCGGTTGACGCGTAAGGACCAGGAGTTTGCTTGAACGAAAGATTGCCAAAAGGCCTTTGAGGAATTGAAGAGACGATTGATGACACCATCGGTCTTGACTCTTCCTTCAGGATTGGGAGGATTCGTTGTTTATAGCGATACGTCAGGCAGTGGACTAGGATGTGTTTTGATACAACATGGCAAAGTTATCGCTTATACATCAAGATAGTTGATGGTTCATGAGAAAAACTATCAAACGCACGATCTTGAGCTAGCTGCAGTAATATTTGTATTAAAGATATGGAGGCACTATATTTATGGAGAGAAGGTGGAAATCTTCACTGATCACAAGAATCTGAAGTATGTCTATACTCAGAAAGAGCTTAATATGAGACAGAGACGTTGGTTAGAGTTGACAGTCGATTTTGATATAGATTTGCAGTACCATCCGGGCAAGACGAATGTCTAGCAGACGCACTCAGCAGGAAGCCCGCAGCTTATTTCTTGATGATACAGCCCCAGCTATTAGAGGATCTACAAGATCTCAAAATAGAGGTTATTTTGCCAAGGCAGAGTGGGCTGTTGGCGAATCTTGAAGTTAAGTCATCACTAGTGGAGAGGATTAAGGCAGTATTACCCACAGATGCTAGGTTCCGAAGACTTAAAGAGAAGATGAAAGCCGACATGCAAACGAGACTTCGAATCCATGAGGACGGGACGTTAAGATATGAAAATCGCCTATATGTTCCGAATGGGGAGTTGAGACTTGAGTTGATGTCTGAAGCGCATAGCTCCATGTACTCTATTCATCCGGGAGGTACGAAGATGTACCGAGATTTAAGGCAGTATTATTGATGGCATGGGATAAAGAGAGAGATTGCATGATTTGTGGCAAAATATTTTGTCTGTCAGCAAGTTAAGACCGAGCATCAGAGAACCGCTGGTATATTACAACCGCTTCCCATACCCGAATGGAAGTGGGAATATATCACTATGGATTTTATTATAGGATTTTCAAGAAGCCCCAGTGGGAATGATGCAGTCTGGGTTATTGTGGATCGACTCACCAAATTGGCAATTTTTTACCGTTTAGAGTTGGACAGTCCACGGAGATTCTAGCTGACATGTATATACGATAGATCATAAGGTTACATGGAGTACCAATTAGTATTGTGTCAGATCGTGACTCAAGATTCACATCCCATTTTTGAAGAAGCATACATGAGAGTCTTGGCACCCGCCTCAAGTTCAGTATTGCTTACCATCCCCAGACAGACGGTCAGTCGGAGCACACGATTCAGATCCTGGAGGATATGCTGAGGTCGTGTATGTTAGACTTCGGAGGGTCTTGGGAAGACCATTTGTACTTGGTGAAATTCTCTTACAATAACATATACCAGGCGAGCATCCAGATGGCACCTTTTGAGGCGCTGTATGGCAAGAAGTACAGGTCACCGATATGTTGGAGTGACGTTGGCGAGCGTCAGATACTCGGTCCGAAGTTAGTGATGCAGACAGTTGAGAAAGTAAAGCAAATTCAGAGTCAACTTCGTGCAGCTCAAGACGGACAAAAGCATTTGGCTGACACACATCACCGACCTTTGGAGTTCAAGGAAGACGAACATGTATTCTTGAGGATCTCACCTACTCGAGGTACTATTTGATTTGAGAGCAGTGGCAAGCTGAACCCGAGGTACATTGGGCCGTTTGACATTTTGGAGCATATTGGTGAGGTGGCGTATCGTCTTGTATTACCCCCATCTCTAGAGGGAGTGCATGATGTATTCCATATCTCACAGCTGAGGAGGTACGTGACTGACCCAAGTCACGTAGTCGATCATTCTGAGATTTTAGTGGGACCTAGCTTGAGGTATAAGGAGCAGCCAGTTGGGATACTTGACATTAGTGAGAAGATATTACGGGGTCAGATGATTAGATTGGTCCAGGTAGCTTGGAAATATCACTCCCCCGGCGAATCTACTTGGAAGCGAGAGGATATCATACGCCAGCGTTATCCTCACATATTCGAAGATGCATGTATGCCTTAAGAACTACTTATAGGCTACCATGATTTTTAAATTCCTTAGTAGTTAATTCTTAATTATGAGAACGTAATTCTTTTAAGGTGGGTAGATTGTATACACCCTGATTTTTAGAATTTAATTCAATTTTTTTTTAATTATTATTGTAGAGAATTTTCATTAATTTTTAGTTAATTATAATAAATATTCTTCATGGATTTATATTTTTGTGTATTAAATTAAATATTAAAATTGTAACCCCCTGATTTTTAAAAAAAAAATTTAATTTGGATTTTTCACAATTTTTTGTAATTTTTTAGAATTTTCTGAAATTAAAACTAAGGTATTTTGTGATTAAATAATTTTTAAAAGAGGTTAATTAATATTAAAATATTATTAAAATAATATTTTATGGTGTAAAATGAAAAACTGGACATAGGATAATTTTTTGAAAATTTATTGGACCCCAAAAATATTTTTAAAGCCCTAAAAACTATTGTATATTTAAACAAAAATAAACCCTGAAATAAACCTGGTTCAATTAAACCAAACCAACCCAAACCAACCCAGACCCGGTTCACTAAACCGAACCCAGCCTTATTAGGTCGGGTCGGATCTAAACCCGACCCGGAATCCTGGTTTCGATTGTTGCCCGAGATGCTATCGTATGAGGGGGCATACTGTATGGAACGAACGAATGCCTTTGCATAAAGGAACCCAAGTTGCCTCGATTGTCCCGAATACTCAGTTGGCCAAATATATTGTATTGCAACAATGTCCCTTTATGCTGCTTACTCGATTGATGCGATGATAGCCAACTATCAACTTAAACGATTGGCCTTGTGCGGGCGCAGCCCTATGTCACGACCCGCACCCGGTATAGGGGCACGAGATCGTGGGTACGTCCAGCCTATGCCGCAACATCGACGGTAGAACACTGTCTAGGTCATGTAACTATCTAATCAATCTCACATAAATATCCAACTCCATAAGGAGGCACAGTTATCACAATATATACGGAATATACTCAATCACGAAAAATAAAGCACGATAAGATATCGAAGTAAGAAATGAAATACAAGACAAGTCTAAACACAATAAATAGTCTAACCTGCAATCAATAACATCCAAGTCTTCAAGTATGTCGGAAAAGTCCTCTATGTCACAGTCTGAAAAAAATATCCAGTCAGGATTGGAACGAAATACACCTCTAACAGCAGTTCCACATATATTGACAAAATATATAGCACAATGTAAAGAAATACAAGACATATAGGAATACTGGCAACAAGAAATACTGACGAGCATGGATGTACTGGAAATAGAAATACTGGAATAAATGGAATACTGGAGCATGTCATCATCAATGTACATCTAGCAGTGAAATAGAAATACAAGTACACGCAAGAACAATGAACTGGTATATAAGTGTGTACAAGAACAATAACTAGAACATGTAGAGATGCTAGATCAATATACTAGAGATACATGTCAAGAATCATCTAACTAAGTGTGTGAAACATCAGCATATCATGTGATCGGCTTGGGACTATATGACTCATTATATTGATTAGCGGTCATCCCTAACATGTCAGGCTAACCACATGTAACAGCGATGAGGCATGTAATGGTAAGGCTGCACTGACGTGAGGTATGGATGAGCTATAATGCATGTAAAGTTGGGTATGATCACATAAGCTACTAATATTTCCCCATTTTCCCCCCAGCTAGTACGACGGATTCCAATCACGACTCCTTGTGACAGGTCTCAATGATGCCAACTTGTGTAAACAATAGTGTCAGAGTCATGTACGCTATACAACAAGAGTTATAGAGATAATCGACATAATGGAAACTGTCAGAGAATGTACTCGCTTGGGAGTCCTGCTGCTGGCAATACCAATAACCTGATTTTCAAAGTCTTGTCTGAATAATCCAACAATCCTATAGACATCATAAATAATACAATATTATATCAGACATTATTCTAACACTCAATCATAATATGCTAAACTCAAGGCTACGCTAGGTATGACTCTGGTCATATAAGTTCAAGTGTGCGTCAAGTTGCACGGGCGTCGCGTCTGTAATTGCTATGCAAATCAGACAGTCAATAATATGGGGCTTGCCAGTATGTCAGTATACATATGGCAGTCTTCTAACATGTTTCACGGTCATAGGTCAAGGTAGCTACGGGGTATCCGTAATTACGCTCCGGTCACCTAGTACATATATAATTATTATTAACTAGCATTAATACTTACAATATATATATATATATATACACCAAATTAAATACATATACAATATATGTATACCAATTAATTACATATATAATATATACTAGTTGAACAATATATATATACATCATATTGAATAATGTAAACATACTAAACATATACTAGATAAATACATATACTATATATATATATATGTATATATATTATCAACATTAATATTAACATATACTAATACTAATACACTAATTGAATTTATACTATATATATATGTATACATATACATGCATACCAATTATATACTATACATACTAATAGATATACATACCACCATGAAGGAGGGGGACAGGCACGCACCTGCGCATGGGTAAGAGATCGACGATGACGATGGTGTTGACGACGACGAGGTCAAAGACGACGACAAAGGCGATGATGACAATGTTGACGATGATGAGGGTAATAGTATTGATGATGTTTATGGTGATGGTGATATGGTGATGAATAGGTGGTGGTGTCGATCATGGCGAGGCTGCTGGAGTGGAGAACGCTCAGGCGAGCTCGACAGGGGACGTCGGGGGGCTGCCCTCGTCGATGGGGCTGGTGGTGGTGATGTAGATCTCGTCGAGTGAGGAGCGGCGAGGCGGAGGAACGTGCTGTAGAGGCGAGCTCGTCGGTGGAGGTGATTCTCAGGCGGGGTTGGCTCAGGCTCGAGCGGTGGAGGACTCCGTCGAGGGGGAGGTGCACAGCGTTCAGGCGAGCATGCTCAGGCTGGTGGTGTGGGGAACTGTTCAGGTGGTGGTCTGCTCGGAGGGGTGACAACGGTTTAGTCGTATGGAGGAGATAAGAGTCACACTCCGGTGGTGGGCGAGTCGTCGAGCGGGAAAGGAAACCGACGGGTGCAGCGTGAGGTCGTTGACGAGGCAGAGCCCGGGGTGAGTCTGCTCGTGGACGGAGGAGGATGGTGCCGGGTCAAGACGGAGAACGGCGTGTCGAGGAGGGAACGGTGGCGGGACTGCGGCCAGGCGGAGGATCTGGTCGGGTGCAGTCGGCGGGAAGAAATCGTGTGGAGGCGAGGAAGAGAAGTGGGATTCTGGTCGACGAGGTTCTTGGTCGAGGCGGCTGAGGAAGACTTCTGTTAGGGGATGGAGAACTCCAGTGAAGACTGGCGAGGCGGTGGGCTCGGGTCTCCGGTCGGCGGGGCTGAAGGGAGGAAGGGGATGGAGATTGTCGGCTGGGTAGTTATCTCTAGGTTTAGTTTTTAGGAAGAAAAGAAAAGGAAAAAGAATTATTTATATGAGGTAGGGTATAGGTGACCTAGAATTGGTTTGACTGGTCAACCCCTCTTGGGATTGGGCCTCTCATGTAGGATTTCAATGGGCCATGATTTGAATGGGTTCAAAATAAAGGGCTAGGGTTCAATTGGTTCAAGGGGTGGAGGGCCATGGTCTTAAGGAGGTGGATGTTAAATTACACACTCCTAAAAATTATGGAAAAATACCAATGAAGGAGAAATAGGTTTATTCACGTATTGTGCTCAATGGGGTGGACACCTTAATGCACTTTTGCACAAAAGTGCCAAACAATTGGAAAATTACACAAAGTTGAATTTACGGTTCAATTAAATTAAATAAATGTAACTGGTGTTCTAAAATTAATTAGAAGTACAAGGGGCTGGAATTAAGTTGGGACACAAGTATCATAAATGAAATAGACTCATAATAGAATATTACCCTAATTTGGGTTGCACGAAATGGGTCGAGATTGAGTCTCCAATTTTGATTAGAACGCACAAGGATACAAGTTTGAATTTATTAAGAATTAAATAAAGACGTCCGCGACGAATATTGTTCGACTAAAATGAAGCACAAGAGAACATAATTATAAGTTGCACAAAGGTCAGAAAAGACGGCAGGCATGTCTAGGACAAAGATGTAGAATTTGTTGGAAGGCAAAGGCTAGGGTAGCGCTCCAAATATCGAAGCAACGATAACGCGCAACAATTAAATAAAAATCATGAGAATTAAATATAATTAAATATTATGCAATCATTTATACATTAATTTATGAAAAGACGAAAATACCCCTAATATGAAATATGGGGGTGACACCCCAGGCTCGTACGGCATCACGTCCCCGATACACTCGTGTGGGCCACACTAGATCGATCCCTTCCTCGCACCCGCGGGACGGGGGCGGTGATTTGCGTCCGGCGCGCCGGGGCATGGTGATTCGTGCCCGGTTCGATAATCTGGCTATACGGGGGCGAGGCAAGGTGAAGCGGCAGCCCGGGCGGGTCCGGGGTGTGACCGAATGGTATAAGAGCGGAATCGATCTTCTGGCCCAAAATTCGTTGCTATGACTCTGAGATATTATCGATATAGTATTGAAATAGAGCGTTCCATACAATAAGTCCATAGATATTCTCAAAGTGCAAAATGTTTACTGAACTTGAATTGCTATATTGTTTCGATTGAGTACGGCGAGGGATGGCACTATCGTTGCTCGGAATATCGAGAAGTTTATCCTTAAAGTTTCGAGGAAGAAACTTTTTGTTGGTTGGTAAGTATGTAATGCCCCGCTCCGCGTCGCCATTATGTATCAGGTGAGTGGGCAGAACTTCGTTCTCTGATTCTTGCACGCCTTAATAATAACCAGAATTTTTGCTTGCAATATTTTTATAAGAGAATGATAGAACCTATCTTGCATGTTAATGAACGAATTTACCTAGCTTGTCTTTGAAATAATAAGTCTGCTAAACGAGAATCCTGAAACGCTTGCCTAAAGTGCATGAACATGTTCACTATCGTCTATGCTTCGAGAGAACCATATTATGCCTGAATGTATTCAAGTGATAATTCGGATTGCCCCGCAACAACGATAACTGTTCTGATGGTTCATCTTATCTGCATACTAGAGTTTATTTGATAGTGTTCCATGCATTCGCACACGGTCGAACAATGGCTTTTGGTGGAGAGTTGAACTGCATGTGTCACGGCTGCTACCATGATAGTGAAAAGCAACCATGAGTCATAGCTGCCATTAGCATCAGATGAATGAGTCATTGGTATGCTGTACAACCAGCTATCGATCTTGAGATACTCGGGGACTGCCCTGCATATAGCTAAGTCATTGTGTTGGCTTGGATAGAGGACTGCCCCTAATATCGTGCATGTGTGTCTAGCTATACATTTGATCCTGAAGTCTCACGAGACACGCTGCGCACACCCTGAAACATGAACGAACGGCTTGCTTGCTTATATATCGCATATGAAACTCTATTTTAAAAGATGTTTCCAAACAATGTAATATGACTCTGCTAGCGAATTGAATGAAACGAACCTAGGTAAAACTAGAAAGATCACTAGTAATGTAATATTTTATAACATGATTACTTAGTGTTGGTTTGAGTGAATGCTTGTTTCTGTTTAGTTGTTTTATCTCACCAGTACTTATAAAAGTGCTGACCCACCAACAGTTTACTTGCTTGCAGGTACTGGATCGTCCGAGGGAGCGATAGGCATGCCACAGTCCCTAAGACCCGGAATCCTGGTTTCGATTGTTACCCCGAGATGCTATCGTATAAGGGGGCATAATGTATGGAACGAACGAATGCCTTTGCATAAAGGAACCCAAGTTGCCTCGATTGTCCCGAATACTCAGTTGGCTAAATGTATTACATTGTAACAATGTCCCTTTCCGCTGCTTACTCGATTGATGCGATGATAGCCAACTATCAACTTAAACGATTGGCCTTGTGCGGGCGCAACCCCAGTCTCGCACGGTATCACGTCCTCGATACACTCGTGCGGGCCACACTAGATCGATCCCTTCCTCGCACCCACGGGACAGGCGCGGTGATTCCCGTCTGGCGCTCTGAGGTGCGGTGATTCGTTCCCGGTTCGATAATCCGGCTATACGGGGGCGAGGCAAGGCGGAGCGGCGGCCCGGGCTGGTCCGGGGCGTGACAACAGTCACATCAGAGCATTTATGACTCTGACAAAATAGACAGTTATTATGACCGCCTCGAATAAAAAAACCAAGAAGTAAAGCATCATCCCAATAATCACATCAGAGCATCCCGCCATGCGCCTACCGTCACGGCCGTATTCTGCTGAAAGATCCCCATGCGGCCACAAGGCATGAGGGGATGCGGAACCCGTAGCACGTCCACAGGACGGCCATAAATAGCAAGGTATCATACCCATACAAAGGGTTGGCTATCTGTGGATTCACATTAAAACCAAGGAGAGAAGCTTCTGCGTCCGAATCGTCCACGGAGTAAAAAGAGTTTTTATACTACTAACCCTTCATCGTCACCCCCAGATAAAAATAAATTTGTACTTAGATTGTCTCTTAGGACTCTTCTTTGTACTCTCTAGTTTGTTAATCAAATCAAGTTTTCGTAGTTCTTTCTTTTGATTTAAATGACAAACACGATGGCGACTTTGCTGGGGATCGAATTCTCCTTTGTTGAGAAATTAGTAACATAATCCGATGCGGCCAAACTTGTCTCAACGCAAAAGATGCTGATAGTTCTCTTCGACCAGCAAGCGTTTGAGGAAATACTCTCTGAAGGAAGTGCGAATCCTTCGCCAAGGAAAGCCAAGCCCCATAAGACCCGCAGAACGTGGGTAGAAAAGGCCACTGGGTCTCGCCCAACTGCGAATGAGGCGATCTCTGCCTCTCAATATGTTGCTGAGGAAGTCAACGTCTATGCGGCATCTTCGGCTGGCACAGGAACTACTCAGCACTCGAAATCTGGCAAAGAAAAGCACTACGATGCCAGATGTTCTGGGGCAGGTCCTATGTATCCAAGAAGGAGGCCGCATAATAGTGTCCATGCGTCATCTATTCATAGGCCACATAAGATTGTCCATGCGACATCAACTTACAGCCGCATGCGGCTCTGACAGTAACATAACTTCTGTTTTCGATCGTATCTTATGCGACTCAGATCCTATGCGACCTAAGAGAGTGGCAAAAACCCAAATATGAACTTTTCTTACATGTGCCTGTGAGTGCTGAATTAAAGATGTCTAGGGTAGTGCAATCTCGTCGAGCTCAAGCAATTGCTCATGCGACTGACCGCCAACAGGCATCGCTAACTATTACGCGAACCTCTGATAAAAAGTTGTCCAGAACTGACCTATGCGTCCAACTCACAGGGACCAGTGGACGGGGTTCATTCCAAAAGTCTTCTACCAGTACCTTGGGACAAGTTTGTGTACGAACCCCAGTTCCGGGAACAAATGCATCGCCTGCACATCCGTGTACCCGGGATACCCGGACTCGCAAAGCGGATGCAAAGGTGAAACACCCTTTGCATGATTTGCATCAAGTGATCACTCACAAGCGCAAAGCGAGGGAAACCATTACAACATCCCCTCTTCTAGGCACTACTGTGCCAACATTATCATCGACTGCTGCTGCAATAAAGCAGCAGTACTCACACACAGGCGGCCGGCCTTCCAGCAACTACACCAGAAAGCACCTACCTGGCAGCAACCCGGAGATCATGTGCAAGTATCAGAGGAGGAGGAGTTGCCCTTTGTCTCATGCTTCTCAACTAGAAAGCTTCCCGCCACCAAGGGAAGAAAGTAGTCAAACACCTCTAGTCTGGCGCTCTCTACTACCGCATCGCGAAGGCGATTACCCGGAGCACTGACAACGGCACCAGCGAAAGGCGTCTTCAAGACACCCGCTCAAGGAAGAAGCTGTCAGCCCCTGGAGGTAGTTCTTCCTCAGAACCTCTGGGGATGGCCCAAGCTGGGGGTAGTGCCCACCTGGAGGTACAGAATAGTCCGGTGTTTCGAGGAGACAATGATCCCCATGGGACGGATCCCGAGATCTCTGAGGGTAGCTACCCTTATCAGGACGACATTATCTTCTATGCTGGAGATAATATCCCCTCTGAATTTGAGGAGGATACAACCTCACCATCTCTCCGCGAATAATACTTACTACAAGGGTATGAAACAGGGTGCACGACCTCCACTGCCCCATCAGTTTCTTCCCACGTAAGGATGGTTTACATGGCCGACGATGATCTTGAAGGCCCCGGTGACCGACAATGCCTCGAGGTTCTCGAGGCCATGATGCATATGATGAGGGCATCGATGCAAGCCTTGACCCAGACGATGCTGGAAATTAAGGCAAACATGCCCCCAGCCAGCGAAGGCCTCTTGGCAAGCAAACTTAGACCCCAAGACCAACGGGGATTCAAACACAAACGTCCCATCCGCAGGCGATAATCCCCTCATGTCCATCGCTATGGGGAAATCTGATGAAGGCATATGATGTTCGAAAGGAGGTATGGACATCTTCGTCCCACGGTGGGTAAAGCTCCAATCCTCCCAGAAATTCCCCAATTCAGGGGCAAACGAGGTCAAAGCATCACCAAACAGAAAGTAGGGCTTCTTGGAGGTATGACCCTTCCCAGTAGTGGCCGTCCCTAAAGTCATTTGACTCAGAAGGAAAAACTCGCCCTGCTTAGCAATCTGTTTCTTCCTGTCGGACGAAAAATCGCATCTAGCTGCCGTTGAACGGCAGCGGCTAGGTCCTCAAAATTCGCATTCAATGGAACTCTTCCAGGGTTGAGCACCAACTCCTCAGGAGGGATAGTTGGTAACTTTTCTGCACAGCATAAAAAAGACATGCGTGTAGAAGCATAAAAAATACGCTGAGGAATCATACGGGTGAAACCCTCCACATGTAAGAAGCTGCGTAAAACAGAGCTCCAGCATTGGGTGGCATAATACATGACTTCAGAGCCATTGACGTACAACGGAGCTTCATCGCTAGTACAGCATAAAATATAGCTCCAGATCAACCCGCATAACGCAGATTTCCAGACTGCTTCTGCATAAAAAGGTTATTACATCACCTTTATGGCGTAAAACCCGTCCACTTTTAATGCAGTGGGAAGTTGTACGAGAAACTCTTCGTACTCCTCGAATGAACCTGTCAGATCATACAATGAACCTGACTCCTGACAAAAAGTATTGCACGACTATCCAAACGACGGCTGTAATAATGATTCGGCACAGAGATCCAAACCGTCGTTTAGTGACATTTCCTTGATACAAATTGCTTTTACGCGCTCAAGGGAATACGCCGCCTAGTTTTATACAGGCAGATGTAAGCTTTTACGCTCAGCAAAAGACGAAACAAACTGCCATATCAAAAGTTGCTCTTCGTACAGAGCTCGAGGCACGTCTCTGCAGTTAATGCGCGTGATGGGGGTTGATCTCTACATTTAATGCATGAGATTTGGTTCTATTTTCAAAGACTGGGTGAGCCATAATTATGGCTAAAACGTCCATATCATCACCTCTGCATATTACGCCATCAGGCTATTTTCAGCTATAGGAGCACGCTGTACGCTATCTCCTTGAAATACGCCGACCTGGCTATTTTCAGCTATATGAGCACGCCGTATGTTATCTCCTCGGAATACACCAACTCAGGCTATATTTTGCGTTGGTGTGTGATAAGGCTATTTTCCCTAGAATATGCTCAAGACCTCAGTCAAAGAAGGATAATTGGTTATCTTTACGCCAGCTACCTATCCATGCAGCATACGGCTTCTACGCCTACTTGGCTTCTATGCCAACCTGACGGCTTCTACGCCTACTTGGCTTCTATGCCAACCTGACGGCTTCTACGCCTATTTGGCTTCTATGCCAACTTACTTGGCTTCTACGCCAAACTTGATAACTATTTGGCTTCTATGCCATGGTGACAGTCTTTGGCTTCTACGCCAACCTTTTCTACGCGAGGGGTAGTTACGTACGTGGCTTGCATACCGTGATCTTCGCAGCAGTTATACGCGTTACCTCATTATGGGACACGCGTCACACACAGATTCAGAAGATCATTTATACGTGGGTGGTAGTTATTGTAACCGTCGCATAAAAAGTGCCACACTCTCCATTGTCCGGCTTCTATGCCGACTGGACGGTTACTGTCACTAAATCCCATAAATAGAGACCTCCGTCCACAGAGGTCGAGGGGAGAGGTCGAAGATTCTGAGGAGAACAAAGGTAAAAAAAATCGAAGAACAGAGAGAGAAGAGCACAGACAAAGAGTATTGATCGACGATTTTGGCATCGAGCACCCACTCCCCCTTTGTAATCTTTGAAGCTTCTCCGTCTTCTACAACACCTCTTCACCATCGTGTGGTCCAAGGGACAAAGTGATCGACTGCAGATCAGACTCCTATAGCAATTTTTACCCAGATTAAACTTTGTACTTAAATATCCTCGTATAGGATTAATAGTACTTCTTGTTTGTAAACCAAAGACAGGGTTTTGTATAAACCTATTTTATTTCTTTTATTTATTATCAAACACAAGATGGTGACTCTGCTGGGGAGTACTTTCTTATCTGAGGAGAAAGCAATTGCTCAACACGATGAAGTATCAGTAGGATCAATAAAGAAGACCTTGGTGGTATAATTTAACCAATCCGCCTACGAAGACTTGCTTCGAGCAGGGGGTAGCTCTCACTCCCTCTCTGTCCAAGATAACAAGAAATTGCGTAAGGTGTGGATGCCTCGGATATCCTTTACCATTCCTGTGGACTCTCTCATTCAGACCAACAAGGTTGTAGCATTGCAACCTGTGCGCCTCACGCATAAAATTCAGTCTCCCGTCTGTGACGTGGTAGACAAAACTTCTGGCAATGCCTTAGTGCCAATCCAGAAGTCTACTCCGCGCCTCGCGCGTAAAATTCAGTCTTTCTTTTATGATGTGGCAGACAAAATTTCTGATAATGCCTCAGTGCTAATTCAGAAATTCTAAATGCGCCCTGCGCGTAAGAATACATCTTCCCTCTATGAAGAGGCAGATGGTCCTTGCAATCACCGTAAGGGAAAACAAGTGGCGGATTTCCCGACCTCTCGGCTTTTACGCTATCAAGAGAAGAATCTGCCCGCTCTTCAGATTATGCGAAATGCTGATGGCCGATTGAGTACTTCCTCAGGTTTACGCCAGCCTGTGCAAAATTCCAGATTACGCCAAGACAAGTCCTTCAGCGTAAAGAAGGCCCAGTTTGTGGATAGATACGCTCCTCATGGATTATGTGCTACTCACATGGCTGAACTGCTCTACTCATATGGCAGAGAAAGTATTTTGGTTCTTAATCTCCACAGGCCCAATGATGTAAAAAGGCAGAATAAGCCTTCTTCTTCTTCTTCTGCTAATATCGCTGATTTGCGTGATTTCTTGATCCAGAAATGCAAAGACAGGAGTCAAAATCAAGATTTGGCGCCCCTAACTTCCAAGCATGGAGAGATCATGTGGGAAGACGAGTCAACATCTAATGTCGTCATGACATATGGGCCACATGAAGAGTCTATCTTTATTGTTCCACCTACTCACGACGATCAACATCAAATAATCTTCGGTCGAATGCGGAATAGACCGATTGTACAAGAAGAATCTCGCAAGTCAGATGGTGAAAAAATGTAAATCCACAGATATAGCCCACAAGCTTTAAAGATTATACAAAGCATGTGTTATGATTTGAAGTTGAAACAAGGCCTCAATTATGGAAAAGGCAGGCGAATACCATTGCATAGTGATCCCTACTGTCAACGAACTCGTTTTGGGTTGGGGTATATTGCATCTCTTGCAAACTCCAACCCTCCAGAGTCTGATCTTATAATACCAGAGACAGGTCCTTCTAAATCAACTTCTATGGACAAACGCCACGACATGTCTGGGGGTAGTCTACCTCGACAAAATAGGGCAGCATCCAAAGCTGGGGGTAGAATTCCCTCCGAGTCCGAAGATGATGCAACGATGACCATCTTCCCGGAAGACCGTAAAACTTAGGCATCGGCAGCCCGAAGGCCAAAGGGGACTTTCTCCTTCAATGAAGATGACACCATCGAAATCTTCAATATATTGATGAAGGAAAATAAACTTTAGCTACCCAACATCAGATACCCTGAGAGGGCTGGCAAAGTCGATGACCTAGATTATTGTCTCTTTTATCGGTACATTCATCACCCCATAAGGACGTGCTATATACTGAAAAGGAGAATCCATGAGTTGATCGATGCCAAAGTCGTCACTTTGCATCTATAAACAAGGAGAAAATCACTGCAAATTGATTTCACTCTAACGTGATAATTTGCTCCCTCAATAGGTACCGGATGATGAGTCCCTAAAGTTTTCCTAGCGGATTCTTTAGGTCTATCCCTACTCATGAAAATCACTCCACAGAGAATTTTTCGGACATGGGTTCACGTCCACATTACCTCCGAACTATTGTCCAAACATTTCTTTGTTTCTCCAGCTGAATTTGTCATGTCCAAGTGACCTCTGAGGAAACCTCTCAGTTTGTGGCTATAGATCAGTTCACGTCCATATTACCTTTGAACTGCTGTCATAATATTTCTCTCAGGCTGAGTTTGTCATGTCCATATTACCTCTGAACAAACCTTCCTGGTCTGGCTATCGATTATCATGTTCATATTACCTCTGATATCGGTTGTCATCTCAACTTAACACCCGTACTTAACTCTAAGTACGCCAGTGGTGTTAAGTCCACAAAAACTGCCATGTTCATATTACCTTTGAGTAGATATATATCTCCATCCCCAGTGGGATGTCCCCAACAAACCAAAATTTGCGCAAACAATCATAAAGAAGTGGAGGGCCCTTATATGATTGCAAATGGCGCTTACAGATTAGCCAAGCCTAATAGAAATTTGGCAATGGCTCCTATCAACGGCAAATCCCCAAAGAAATACTATGCTTAATTTCCTCTGCTTAACGGAGTACGATGAAGATCTCCTTCTGGCGATACTACATACAAAGAAAGAGCAAATTACAAATAAAAGCAAAAGGTACATTATTTGGGAGGAGCAGTCAAATCACGGATCTGCTGCGCCAGTGCGGCCATCTTCTCATTCCTGGAGCTCAAAACTGTAGAGCGAGCCCACTCCAACCTTGCCTCCTTATTTTTCAAGGCAGACATTTCAGACCGAACGCGTACATAATCTGCGTGGATGATACCCACATGGGCCAGATTCTGCTGAGACGCTTCCATTCGGTCTTTTAACACATCTCTAGCTGCCGATGAGGCGAGAGCCCTCTCCTCTGCCTGAGCGAGTTCATCTCTCAATTTACGGACACTCGCAGCCTCTTCCTCATATTCGGCTTCATACTTAGCCAGCTGGGGGATGACATACTCCAATACAGTATGCTTTTCATTTATCTCTTGCTGCTGAGCTTCAATAGATTTGCTCAGAGTTTCCATCTCCCCAACAAGCCCCGCAGTCAAGGATTCATATTCAGCCTGAATCAGGTCATCAATGTTGCCTTGGGATAGTTGCAAATAATTGTTAATGGGTTGTTCTAAACCATTAACTATTTGCTCTAGCGTATCAGCTCTCTCAGCATCGTTGAAATCTCTGATCGGCACTATCGTAAACTGGGAGGACCTCCTCAGAGCCTCGAAGCCTAGATTCTTCTCCAGTACCATTGATATTAGTATTTTCAAAGTGGTATAGAAGATACTAGTATACTGCTCAACTATCATGGCAAAATCCGAATGGACCTTGGGAGTGGCTGCAATATCGGCAAATCCCCTTTCGGGAACGACTGTAGAGGGTGTCGTCACAGTCGTCACTTCAGCAGATGACGCGACAAAAGTAGAGGCACCAACAACGGCCGAAGTGGCTGGCGTACTCGAAGAAGGTATAGTCGTGATGACAGGCTCATCCTCCTTCGGAGATAGCGGGATTGTATTGGGCGAGTCGACACCCGAAAACGTTTTCTCTTCAAAGTCGGGCACCTCCGTGTCCTCGGCAGGAGCTGCAACAAAGCCAAAAGTTGCGTCGACGCTGCCCTCCCCGTAGATGTCTTCCCCTGAAAAGAAGACAAAAGAAAGTTAATATCAACATGATGTTAATTTTTCTAAAAGAGGCGTAAAGACGACATTTACCCATGGATGATGGTATATATGTCGCGTCCGCAGCCAGTACAGCTAAATTATTTCTTAATGATGTTAAGCGAGCTGTCATACCTGGAGAAGGGGATGTGTCAACTGACACTGGCAGATATTCTTCCAGGTCTTCACCAAGATCCAACCGAGGCTCATCGGGTGGAATCTCGCTGGATATACTTACAGACGCGGCAGGGGTTACTCCCGTTACGGGTCTGGATAAAGGTATACGCAATCTTATTTTGCTCGGCATCGAAGGCGGCCTCGTAGCACTACCTGAAGCGGTAGCAGCAACAGCAGCCTCGAGCAAAGATTCTCCGGCACTGTCAGCCGGAACTGTAGAGGGTCCCTCTCTAAAAGTCGAAGGACCTTTGATCAAAGAATCGGCCCCGACCGGGGAAACAACATGCTCACTCCTAGGAGCCTTATGGCTGGAACTCCTGACAGGACCACCAACAGTCTTCTTCTTCTTGCGAGGGAAAGTTTCCTTCAGAATAGGAGCCCTTCGCTTACTGGGGATAATAAGAGGCTCTGCAAGCAGAGGTATTACGCCTCTCGGTACCGTCAACAAAAGCTTATCTTGACCGACAGGGTCTTCACCTTCGTCGGAAGAGACTGATGGGACCTTCTCTCTTCCAGCAGACTTATGAGAGGGCATCCTAAAACTTCCACGTATATCAAAATTACGATAAAAGGTATTGATTGCCACATAAAATTGGGCGTACGAATGGAGGATGCGCAACTCCATGGAGAGAGAAGTTGCGGGCACAGTAAAGGCTGCTCCAGTATAACCCATTATGATGTACCGCCATCCTCTCGCTCCATCAATAAGTCCACCTATGGACTTGAAGCTCGTGATGGCATTTCCCATGTGTAATTGGTCATACCCAAACTGCCTGGCGAACCGACTAGGCAGATAGGGCTCCAAGAAGCATTGGTCTTCACTTCTGTACAACAAATAGGAAGGTCTAATACAGACCAACCAATAAAAAGCTTCAAGAGAAAGAATGGTTTCTCTTCACCTGAATCCTGAAGTATCATCCCTTGTTGATTGATATATACAGTGGGGACAGTGCAGAAGAGCTTCCAGCTATGAGCAAAATTTAATGCTCGCCGATAGTCTAGGACGGTGGTCACGTTCCAGGTGGAATTCTTATAATTCAACAAAAAATTATTTCCCGAACTACTGGCAGAGCCGAGAGACATCACCCTGGGGTTATGAAGAATTAACCATCCCATCAGATATAGGAACAATAATTCTACCCTGGGAAAGTTGTCACGACGTATTTCGTAAGCAAGCAACCCATCAGTAATAGCCCTCAGGCCAGCTTGAATCCGGCATACCATGGCAGGAAGCAGGCCCAGTCTTGCCCCAAACACCAAACGCACTGCAGGCCATAAGGTGTTACGATGAATACGATCCGTAGATGCGATGCCAGGTACTACCAGTCGGCGTAGCCATATGGAGAGGAAGCCAGCCAGATGAGCTTCCCTTGACAGAGGCCTGCGACAATGCCTCATATAACTGTAGGCTTTAGTGCCTGCAGGATAATTCCCTATCCCTTCATCAAGAACTTGATCTGAAGCCCCAGCGTCTTCGATAAGATCATCGACTACTTGAGCATTAAGCACGCTCTGAAAGTTCAAAGCCTTATCCCTGCTATCCACAACTTTGTCTGGCTTAGCATCTCTGGCATGATGAAAGAAGAGATAGGACGCTCATTTGTTGGTATGAGCCAAATCAGAGGGCTCATTATAGAAGGCAGTGCACGCTAAATAATGGCTCATTAGCTCCTGGTACACTATCACTACCCAAGGGTTTGTATCCTCCAGCTCCCTGTTTGTGGGAACATACTCTTCATAAGGAGTATCCCCCATTGGCAGTCTTGAAATCTCTGCCATCTCGTGAAGGACCAATCCCAACTCCCCTAGCGGAGTGGCAAAAGTCCCAGTGAGCGAGATATACCGCTCCATCAAAGCCAAAAACAGGTTGGGGTTGAGAGGTAACCCAACACTGGTTGCACTCACAGCCTCGAACAGACCAATGCTCTCCAGCTCTGTCTGAAAGTTCTTCAGGGCCCAGGCAGCTAAACGAGCCCATCGAAGATTTACAGGGATGAGCCACTCGTTGGTCTGAGGATTAACTTTGGGTTATACTCCTCCATGCCCCATAAAGTCATTACAAAAAGTCGGTAATTGGACTGGCTGGAATAGTGCAGTGTCTTCACTCGGGACAATACCTGGAAATAATCCCCTGAAGGGCATAACGGGACTGGAAGGATGACTCATAAATAATCCTTGGCCTAATCCTTTCTGATAAAATATCTTCCCCGGCTGGCCGTGAAGATCAGGGGTCAGGGTCCATGACATCCTCCTAGGATGTGTGGCATGGAAGAATGCCGAGATAGGATAATCTCTCGGCATCCTGGGCAGATACATTACCATACCCCCAGCAGTAAAAACCCAGTTTTCTTTCTTGGGCTTCGTCTGGGATTGTTTATCAATCATATCCCCGAACAGGAAAGCTGGTTTTATGTATTTAGCTCCGTATATATACGTCAGGGGCTCTCCGTTGATCATGCTCAACAGCATTCGTTCTCCCTGGGATGATATCAGAATGCCCCTTCCTTCAGAATATTGGGGTCCAGAAATAGGAAATGTCACGTGGGACAAATCCTCCAGGTAATTGGAGTTCAGCATCCCAACAGCAGAACCCATCATCTCAGCCAACGGAGAGATCTGCAGGTCCACTACAAAATGCAAGAAGGGCAAGTCAGTTTTTATACTAGACATTACAATCTTGTAGCTCAAGCCAAAGATTAACAGTCTGTGCTCTACGCCAAGACTGTAAAAACTTGAAATTTTACGCTGGAACCTATTTTTGAGGCATAATATTCAAGGTTGGCACTATACACAAAAGTCTAACAGTCTGTGTTTTTACGCCAGACTGCCAAAATTTGAGATGTTATGCCGAAATTTTCATCCAGGGCATAACAATCAAAGTTTGTCGTATACGCCAAATTTTGACAGTCAGAGCTTTTACGCCAAACTGCAAAAATATAGAGTTTTTACGCTGACACATTAGGAATGTGGGCGTAAATGATAAAACATCTCTGTGCATCATCTTCCTCAAAGAGGCTCTCAGCACAGAAGATAACCTAGCGCATTCACGTACAACGTGTGCGAAGGGTTTTTCTCATTTTTTCTTCGTCCCAAAAGCTTTACCTATAACGCCCGGTGCACAGCTTGACGGTGGGACACTTTGTTCGGAGCGAGGTTCGCTCAGTCCAATGGGAGTCGCTTGTGCTTGAGCAGAGGAGCGAGAAGATGAGGCATCTTTCTTTTCCTTAGCGGTGGAAGATTGTTTCGGTGCCATTGCTAAAAACTCAAAGTACTCAGAGAAGGAACGAAGAGGAATTCTGAAAGAGACGAAGGTTTTTGCAAAAGACAGATGAATAATTTCTTCTCTAAAAGCCTTGGGGTATTTATAGAGTTCAGGTAAACTCTTCGAATCCCTAACTAAATCCGATATTTAATATTTGATTATGATTGGGGATCACGTCAGCCTATCATTTAAAAAAAGAAGACGGACAGTCAATCGATCCAGATTCTACGCACAGAGCAGATCTATGATTTTATCCTAAGGAGTTTTTACGCTCAGAGGCTACAAATCTATGGTTTTACGTTCAGAGACTATAAGTCTATGGTTTTACGCCCGGATACTTTTACGCTCGGTAGTTTTTACGCTCGAGAGGCTACAAACCTACGACTTCATGCTCATAAGCTATAAATCTACGATTTCACGCTCAGAAGCTGTTTTACGCTCAGTGGCTACAAATCTACGACTTCATGCTCAAAAATTTTCTTTACAGAGGCTATAAATCTATGGTTTTACGCCCATATGCTCTTATGCTCAGTAGCTTTTACGCTCGAGAGGCTACAAACTTATAATTTTATGCTCGTCTACATTACGGATCCATGACTTTCCGCATATCTTAAAATACGCAGGCCAGAGTATGCGTATATCTGAGCAATTCTCAAGACGGCCGATTATAAGGGTTCATACAGAAGACGCTCCTTCTTGGCCTTAAAATATCCCAAGTACCCAAAGCATACAGAGTTCAGCATTGAAAATGACTCTTCTTCTTGGGTCGATTGGAAGTTCATCCAAAATCCAGTCAGAATACTTTCTCTACAGTTCAAGCATGGTCAGTTTTTGACGGCCATTTCTCGCCCTATACCAAGGGATTTTCGGGAAATCATTCTTGAAGATGATGGTTGGAACAAGAATTCTTCTTATCAGAGAATTGACAGTTCAGAATTCTACGCGACTCCTCGTTCAAAACAGCGTGACCGTTCGGATATTCGAATTAAATGCTAAGCAGCTTTCTACGCGTGTTCAGTTACGCGTAAAAGACGGGATGAGACCATATACTCTTTTTATCAGAGTTGGCGTAAAGTTATTCAGACGTGCCGAAGCTGCACACATTCAGACTTCATCACAGCAAAATATGACAAATCATCAGATGCATAAAAGAAGACAATTTTTATTAATCATGATTACATATGATGGAAATCCATTCTAAAAAGGGTTTTTTCATCTTCATGATTACATATGATAGAAATCCTTCTTCTACAAAAGATTTCTCATTGAATATCACGCCGAGAATCTGTTCTGCCGGGTTCTCATATTGGTGGAGATCTTTGTTGTCTTATATAGCAGTTCATCGACTTCCACAGTCGATGAACAAGAAAATGATTAATGGTGGGAGGATACACAACTGGGCCTGTGTAAAGAGCCCACCCTTCATACGCCATGACAGATTGAGTTGGGATTCCGATCCAACTCAATATTGGAAGACTGGGTCAGTTTGTCTGCCCTCGTCCACCGTCGTAATTGGAGAAAATACAGCTTGCAAGCTGTGTGGTCTAAAATGACCCTTCCTCTCTCCTGGACGCATCGCCATATAAAATTGCTGATTATCCCGAGCAAAGAAAGCTATGATATCCTTCCATGATCCATTGTTGTAGAGGACATTTGCTCGAAGATGCCTCTTCTTACGGCACCTTACATGCTGAAAGAGCATGATCTTCTTCTTCCTCAAGTCAGCAAGACGAACAATGATAACCATCTCTATGTGGTGAAGGAAATTTTAGGGAAACATGTTAACTCAGTCGCCCTTTTATAGGCAGAGGAGATCACGCCAAATCCCAACAAGATCCCTAAAATCTTGCCAAAAAATCAGCTTCGCGGAATGTGTCAGACTTGACCGTTTCATGCTTCATTCAAAGTGTTTCAAATTACGAGGAATTTGAAAACTTTGAAGGGGGTCTTGTAGAAGCATAAAAAATACGCTGAGAAATCATACGCGTAAAACCCTCAACATGCAAGAAGCTGCGTAAAACAGAGCTCCAACATTGGGTGGCGTAAGACATGACTTCAGAGCCATTGGCGTACAGCGGAGCTTCATCGCTAGTATAGCATAAAATATAGCTCCAGATGTCATGCCCCAGTCCCAAAATATCGAGGGACTAGACACGTGGCAATGGCCAGCAGCACACACCGATGGACAAACCCAATTTAATGGACCATCGGGGCATACTTAAGCTGTAATACAATAATAAGGGTCTAGATGTACTAATCTCATCCACAGAAATGAATACAACAATATCAGAATCATAAAGCAAGATCAATCTCAATAAAATATAAACTCGGGAAATAACCCGATAATGAGTCTGATACATCTGTCAAGATACAAGAATAAAGATAACCACAACAAATACTGAGTATGGGTAAAGCCTATACCCAGAAGATACCCTCGGTGATCACTCGTCTACTGGATCTGGTACTGCTCCAGTGCCTGCTCCTGCTTCTGCTCCTGCTAATGCTCCTGTCCCGTGTAACTCGGGGTTGATCTCGTCTGCTAGTCCTGGGGACAAAGTCCGGTATCCAGGTCCTCAGGGGACATAACAAGGTACATAAATCAACATGCCAAAATACAGTGTAATAGTAAATGAGATAAATAGGGTAAACTATATAACCATCTATGTGAAAATGCAATTTAAGAGCATCACTAAACTCAGACTGAGACCACTACAAGCTCTGTGTCTGGGAGCCGGTAGCAGCAATAACTATGTATTTTACTATGTATTTACTATGTTTTATATATATATAATCAGCCTGTAGCCTGTGTGTCTCTCCCCACCCAATGAAATCACACGTCTCATGTCCACGATGCCTCATGTCCATGTCACGCATGATCATATCTAATACAGCAAGTCATCTATGTAATGTCTATGAATATAATGTCTATGTCATGAAACCTGTATTCTACACAGAATTACCATGAATATCTCAAGAATATTCTGTCTCATAAATAGTGTCAAGTGTCCTGGGTTATGATTTACTTGATAAGACAAGTACGAGCAGTGTAGGGACTCGGTATCCATGTCTAGGTGACGTTACACAACGCCGCGTACAGTGTTGGCACCCGACTATTAATCGGACGCTAAGTAAAGTCACACGGTCCTAGGTCAAGCATGCACAAATATATATATATATATATATATATATATATATATATATATATATATATATATATATATATATATATATATATATAGTCAAAGGAATAAATAACAAGAACTGCAAGTTTGGCAATGTACACTTGCTTGGGGTTCTGGCTCCAACTGTAGCTCTGGTCTCAATGTGATCTGTAGGTACTCCTCCGGTTGCAGAAATAAACATCACCAACAGTCTCAGAAAATATTAAATAGCTAGAAACGCATGTCCTTAAGTCCAATTTGGACACAGGGGCAAAAATGATAGTTTCTGGTCAAAGCGGGGTTCACATGTGGGCCACTTTGCACCGAAAAACGTGTCAGGGTCAAAGGTGTCTAAATTCGTCAAACTTAGTATCAACAAGTCAGGAACGATGATACGAACCCAACGGAACTTCCAGAATTAGATTTCGATGAGCCGATCACAAAATTGCCCGTCAAGTGGAGCCTTTGGGGCCTACGATACACGATTTTGTCAACGTTCTCAGAATCGAACCAAACTTGGGTCACAGGACCAACGTATTGCTACGAGTCCGATGACGCAAGTTTTGTCTCGATCCGACATGTGTACACAAAGTTATAATGCGTTCCAGAATGGGCGGATATGGGACGTTGTCGGCGGATACGCGTTGATTCCGGTGTGCACGCACATCCAAATCAACTTATGCGAAATCCCACACGTCCATATCAATGACGCGCACGTTTCGGTAAAGACCACGTGCGACCAAGTCGTCCCGTTTGGTGGGACGTACTCAGTTTCGGGGTAAAATGGGGTATTGGTTTTCCTGTTTTTGGATCGCGATTTGCGATCACCACAGGACGCGATGCACCGAGCGGGTTGCACGGACACCGAGAGGGTCTCACAGCCTACGCATCATAACTGATGGAATCAAAAACGGAATAACGAGGAGAGAGGAAATGCTACCTGAACAGGGCTCCGTGAAGACTGATTTTTTGTGTCCGGGTCGAGTCTGCCATCTCCGGTCACTGTGTCCTGGGTTAGGGTTTGATATGTCCGTGTCCGCTGTGGTTAGGGTTTCTGTTCGAGGGGGTCGTCGTTCAGCGGGGCGGCCGGAGACTCGGTGGCGAGGTGCAATGGGTGGCTCGTCGAGTAAGGTCGGGCTCGGTGGAGACTGAGGTGGTCGAGGCTGAGGAGTTGGGGGTGGCGATCTGGACGGGGGAGGACAACTGGAGGAGGAAGTAGAGAAGAGAGGAGGTGCTAGGGTTTCGGGTTAGGGTGGAGGAGATGACCAGAGTGGCTGGGCGGAGGAGATTCGTCGACGGCTCTGCGGGGGTGACGAGGGGTGGTCGATGGTCGGGCTGCTCGAGAAGTCGATGGGTGGTGGTGGTGTTGGGCTGGGCAGAGCGGAGAGGGGATGGTCGAGCGGGAGGAAGGCGGAGTCGAGCGGCGAGGCGGAGCTTGGCAGGGGACGAGTGGGTCGAGGGATAGAGGAGGTTGTGGGTGGTGGAGAGGAGGAGAGAGGCGCTGCGGGGAAGGAAGGCTCGGCTGGGCTAGGCGGCGAGGGGAGGAGGTTGAGTCGGGGAGGATAAGGTAGGGGCGGAGTCGAGGTCGGTTGCTGTGGGTCGGAGATGGGAGAGAGGCGGAGGGGCGGAGGAGATCGAGATGGCTGGTCGACCGGAGACGGCTGCGCTGGGCTCAGACGGAGGAACGTTGCAGCGGGGCTAGCTAGGGTTCAGGTCAGGGGCGGGGATAGGCGGCTGAGGACGGGCGGCTGGGCTAGGGGCGGCGCCGGAGTCTCGCCGGAGGGGTCAGGAAAAGGGTGGCGGCGCTCGGTTAGGGTTAGGTTTAGGGATTAGGGATTTTTAGTAATTTTCTTTTTGTTTGTGAAGCAAAACTAGGAAATTATGTATTTATACATACAAAAATTTGGACTAGGGTTTGACCTAGGATTTGGGCTGGGTCAACGCTCCTTGGGCTTGGCTTCAGCTCTCATGGGGATATTGGGCGTTTGGCACGGGTTTAATTCGGTTTAATTGTACATCGGTTTTCAGGACTTTAAAAATGATTCCGGGGTCCAATAAATTTACAGAAAATTATCCTATGTCCGGTTTTTCATTTTAAGCCATAAAATATTATTTCCATAATATTTTAATATTAATTAATATCATTTAAAAATCTTTTAATCACAAAATATCTTAGTTTTAATTTCATAAAAATTCTAAAAAATTACAGAAAATTGTGAAAAAACTAAATTAAAAATTCTTGAAAAATCAGGGGGCTTACAATCTGCCCAACTTATAAAAATTTTGTCCTCGAAATTAAAATAGGGTAGGGTCTAAAGAATTCTCTCAAGTGAACATTGCGGTCTCTACCCAACTTAGAATTTACCCATCTATCATCTAAGGCTATACATCTAAGAAAGCTATGCCCCAAATTATGTTATTGAATCCTCAAGATTTTTAACACCAACATATCACCTATGATATTCCCTTAATCCTTGATAAAAGGGTCATCAACAATGCGACCGGCCTGTGGGGTAAATCTAGTACTGTCTATATATCAAACTTATACCAAGCACGAGGTTTCGTCTTTCCGAAATAAGGAAAGACGGAGATCAATAATAAAGAGTTCAGGAGTGAGGTAATAGAATAGAAGTATCGGGATCAAAGGCGTTTAAAGAATTCAAATAGGAATTATCAGAGCAGTTGTGGATTAAAATCCTATTTTGGTAATCCTTTGTTCGCATGCTCGTATTAGTACAGTTATGTAACAGATACGATGTGCTCAGACATATCTAGAGGGCAAGT
This sequence comes from Iris macrosiphon, assembly GCA_036927795.1. Lineage (NCBI taxonomy): Eukaryota > Viridiplantae > Streptophyta > Magnoliopsida > Asparagales > Iridaceae > Iris > Iris macrosiphon. Next base: position 29,500,076 of record JAYESA010000015.1, on the reverse strand, counting down.
ACACTAGTCAACTATATATCTCAATCCACGTAAAGTAGTCGTACGAAGAGCGAACCAAAATGCACTAAGGTTGATCAGACCATAATATATTGATTCTGAATAGACAATTGTATTAGTGTACGCGTCCAATAATACATATGTCGTGAGCAAGCTTGATAAAAGAATGAGCTTACAAAACTAGGCTGTAACAGCAGCATAAGTCAAGGTAGTACAGCAATATAAGTACGCTAGATGATGATGAAAGGAGGTACAAATTAATTCAAGTTCACAAAAATAACACAAAATAAGCAATCATAAATAAAGACTACACAATCTCTACAGTCATCATACAACCTCCTTGTCTAAGTCGTTAGTCGACCAAATAGGGGCAAGGACCTCTAAATTCTACAATCTGAATAACCACTATCTTCTTATACAAGTCTAAAGTTGTGTTATCCTAGTTTAGTTTATCAATGGGTCAATAGGGCTAGGTGGTACTATGTTGTGAGGCATACTACTCTACATAGAACAATAAACTATTACTGAAATCGTCTTAAGGATACCGTGGAAACTCTTGTTTAAGGTTTACAAGAATGGGTCTTGGTACTTATTAGGTATCCTCCTATATTACTTAGGTCATGGTCGTCTTAAGCCTTAGTCTTAGTGCTTATAGGATAAGTGTCGATAGTGAGGATAGAAGAGTTACTGGCCGTCAAGGGTAAGGGATCTAACTTGTATCGAAGTGGGGGTACTACTTACGTGACTTAAAGCTAAGGGATAATCATTAGGTCATAATCTACAATAATAACTCAAACTGTCAAGTTCTAATTACCAATCACATATCCAAAAATTTAGAGTAACAACCAACATAAACAATAAGAGGCACATAGGAATCAAGGCAGGATGCAAGTCAAGAAATAAATTTGAATCCGATATAGATGTCAAGAACGATTCAAGCAAGTGGATGAGATCCAGAACTTATCCTATTCTTATCGCAGGCTTGCTTGGTCCCTAAGTTGAAACCGAACAATTTAGTCGTTGACTTGCAAAGGCCACCACAAAAACCATGTCACGCCCCAGTCCCAAAATATCGAGGGACTAGACACGTGGCAATGGCCAGCAGCACACACCGATGGATAAACCCAATTTAATGGATCCATCGGGGCATACTTAAGCTGTAATACAATAATAAGGGTCTAGATGTACTAATCTCATCCACAGAAATGAATACAATAATATCAGAATCAAAAAGCAAGATCAATCTCAATAAAATATAAACTCGGGAAATAACCCGATAATGAGTCTGATACATCTGTCAAGATACAAGAATAAAGATAACCACAACAAATACTGAGTATGGGTAAAGCCTATACCCAGAAGATACCCTCGGTGATCACTCGTCTACTGGATCTGGTACTGCTCCAGTGCCTGCTCCTGCTTCTGCTCCTGCTAATGCTCCTGTCCCGTGTAACTCGGGGTTGATCTCGTCTGCTAGTCCTGGGGACAAAGTCTGGTATCCAGGTCCTCAGGGGACATAACAAGGTACAGAAATCAACATGCCAAAATGCAGTGTAATAGTAAATAAGATAAATAGGGTAAACTATATAACCATCTATGTGAAAATGTAATTTGAGAGCATCACTAAACTCAGGCTGAGACCACTACAAGCTCTGTGTCTGGGAGCCGGTAGCAACAATAACTATGTATTTTACTATGTGTTTACTATGTTATATATATATATAATTAGCTTGTAGCCTGTGTGTCTCTTCCCACCCAATGAAATCATACGTCTCATGTCCACGATGCCTCATGTCTATGTCACGCACGATCATATCTAATGCAGCAAGTCATCTATGTAATGTCTATGAATATAATGTCTATGTCATAAAACCTATATCCTACACAGAATCACCATGAATATCTCAAGAAGATTCTATCTCATGAATAGTGTCAAGTGTCTTGGGTTATGATGTACTTGATAAGACAAGTACGAGCAGTGTAGGGACTCAGTATCCATGTCTATGTGACGTTACACAACGCCGCGTACGGTATTGGCACCCGACTATTAATCGGACGCTAAGTAAAGTCACACGGTCCTAGGTCAAGCATGCACAAATATATATATATATATATATATATATATATATATATATATATATATATATATATATATATATATATATATATACTCAAAGGAATTAATAACAAGAACTGCAAGTTTGGCAAGGTACACTTGCCTGGGGTTCTGGCTCCAACTATAGCTCTGGTCTCTGTGTGATCTGTAGGTACTCCTCCGGTTACTGAAATAAACATCACCAACAGTCTCAGAAAATATTAAATAGCTAGAAACGCCTGTCCTTAAGTCCAATTTGGACACAGGGGCAAAAATGACAGTTTCTGGTCAAAGCGGGATTCACATGTGGGCCACTTTGCACCAAAAAATGTGTCAGGGTCAAAGGTCTCCAAATTCGTCAAACTTAGTGTCAACAAGTCAGGAACGATGATACGAACCCAACGGAACTTCCAGAATTGAATTTCGATGAGCCGATCACAAAATCGCCAGTCAAGTAGAGCCTGTAGGGCCCACGATACGCAATTTTGTCAACGTTCTCAAAATTGAACCAAACTTGGGTCACAGGACCAGCGTATTGCTATGAGTCCGATGGCGCAAGTTTTGTCTCGATCCGACGCGTGTACACAAAGTTACAACGCGTTCCAGAATGGGCAGATACGGGACGTTGTTGGCGGATATGCGTTGATTTCGGTGTGCACGCACATCCAAATCAACTTCTGTGAAATCTTACACGTCCGTATCAACGGCGTGCACATTTCTGTAAAGACCACGTGCGACCAAGTTATCCCGTTTGGCGGGGCATACTCAGTTCTGGGGTGAAATGGGGTGTTAGTTTTCCTGTTTTTGGATCGCGGTTTGCGATCACCACAGGACGCGATGCACCGAGCGGGTTGCACGGGCACCGAGAGGGTCGCACAGCCTACGCGTCATAACTGACGGAATCAAAAATGGAATAACGAGGAGAGAGGAAATGCTACCTGAACAGGGCTCCGTGAAGACTGATTTTTCGTGTCCGGGTCGAGTCTGTCGTGTCCAGTCACTGTGTCCTGGGTTAGGGTTTGATGTGTCCGTGTCCGCTGTGGTTAGGGTTTCTGTTCTAGGGGGTCGTCGGTCAGCGGGGCGGCCGAAAACTCGGGTGGTGAGGTGCAACGGGTGGCTCGTCGAGGAAGGTCGGGCTCGGTGGCGACTGAGGTGGTTGAGGCTGAGGAGATGGTGGTCGCGATCTGGACGGGGGAGGACGACTGGAGGAGGAAGTAGAGAAGAGAGGAGGTGCTAGGGTTTCGGGTTTGGGTAGAGGAGATGACCGGAGTGGCTGGGCGGAGGAGATTCGTCGACGGCTTTGCGGGGGTGACGAGGGGTGGTCGATGGTCGGGCTGCTCGAGAAGTCGATGGGTGGTGGTGGTATTGGAATGGGCAGAGCAGAGAGGGGATGGTCGAGCGGGAGAAAGGCGAAGTCGAGCGGCGAGGCGGAGCTAGGCAGGGGAAGAGTGGGTCGAGGGATAGAGGAGGCTGTGGGTGGTGGAGAGGAGGAGAGAGGCGCTGCGGGGAGGGGAGGCTCGGCTGGGCTCGACAGCGAGGGGAGGAGATTGAGTCGGGGAGGATGAGGTAGGGGCGGAGTCGAGGTCTGTTGCTGTGGGTCGGAGATGGGAGAGAGGCGGAGGGGCGGAGGAGATCGAGATGGCTGGTCGACCGGAGATGGCTGCGCTGGGCTCAGACGGAGGAACGTTGCAGTGGGGCTAGGTAGGGTTCAGGTCAGGGGCGGGGATAGGCGGCTGAGGATGGGCGGCTGGGCTAGGGGCGGCGCCGGAGTCTTGCCGGAGGGGTCAGGGAAAGGGTGGCGGCGCTCGGTTAGGGTTAGGTTTAGGGATTAGGGATTAGGGATTTTTAGTAATTTTTTTTCTTTTTGTTTGTGGAACAAAACTAGGAAATTATGTATTTATACATACAGAAATTTGGACTAGGGTTTGACCTAGAATTTGGGCTGGGTCAACGCTCCTTGGGCTTGGCTTCGGCTCTCATGGGGATGTTGGGCGTTTGGCACGGGTTTAATTCGGTTTAATTCTACATCGGTTTTCAGGGCTTTAAAAATGATTCCGGGGTCCAATAAATTCACAGAAAATTACCTTATGTCTGGTTTTCCATTTTACACCATAAAATATTATTTCCATAATATTTTAATATTAACTAATATTATTTAAAAATCCTTTAATCATAAAATATCGTAGTTTTAATTTCAGAAAAATTCCAGAAAATTACAGAAAATTATGAAAAAACCAAATTAAAAATTCTTGAAAAATCAGGGAGCTTATACCAGATCAACCCGCGTAACGCAGATTTCCAGACTGCTTCAGCATAAAAAGGTTGTTACATCACCTTTATGGCGTAAAACCCATCCGCTTTTAATGCAGTGGGAAGTTGTACGAGGAACTCTTCGTACTCCTCGAATGAACCTGCCGGATCATACAATGAACCTGACTCCTGATAAAGAGTACTGCACGACTACCCAAACGACGGCTGTAATGATGATTCGGCACAGAGATCCAAACCGTCGTTTAGTGACATTTCCTTGATACAAATTGCTTTTACGCGCTCAAGGGAATACGCTGCCTAGTTTTATACAGGCAGATGTGCGCTTTTACGCTCAGCAGAAGACGAAACAAACCGCCACGTCAAAATCTGCTCTTCGTACAGAGCTCGAAGCACGTCTCTGCAGTAATGCGCGTGATAGGGGCAGATCTCTACATTTAATACATGAGATTTGGTTCTATTTTCAAAGACTGGATGAGCCATAATTATGACTAAAACGTCCACATCATCACCTCTGCATATTATGCCATCAGGCTATTTTCAGCTATAGGAGCACGCTGTACGCTATCTCCTTGAAATAGGCCGACCTGGCTATTTTCAGCTACATGAGCACGCCGTATGCTATCTCCTCGGAATACGCCAACTCAGGCTATATTTTGTGTTGGTGCGTGATAAGGCTATTTTGCCTAGAATACGCTCAAGACCTCAGTCAAAGAAGGATAATTGGTTATCTTTATGCCAGTTATCTATCCATGCAGCATCAGGCTTCTACGCCTACTTGGCTTCTATGCCAACCTGACGGCTTCTACGCCTACTTGGCTTTTATGCCAACCTGACGGCTTCTACGCCTACTTGGCTTCTACGCCAACCTGACGACTTCTATGCCTACTTGGCTTCTATGCCAATCTGACGGCTTCTACGCCTATTTGGCTTTTATGCCGACTTACTTGGCTTCTACGCCAAACTTGATAACTATTTGGCTTCTACGCCATGGTGACAGTCTTTGGCTTCTACGCCAACCTTTTCTACGCAAGGGCAGTTACCTACGTGGCTTGCATGCCGTGATCTTCACAGCAGTTATACGCATTACCTCATCATGGGACACGCATCACACGCAGACTCAGAAGATCATTTATACGTAGGTGGCAGTTATTGTAACCATCACGTAAAAAGTGCCACACTCTCCACTGTCCGGCTTCTATGCCGACTGGACGGTTATTGTCACTAAACCCCATAAATAGAGACCTCTATCCACAGAGGTCGAGGGGAGAGGTCGAAGATTCTGAGGAGAACAAAGGTCAAAAAATATCGAAGAACAGAGAGAGAAGAGCACAGACAGAGAGTAGTGATCGACGATTTTGGCATCGAGCACCCACTCCCCCTTTGCAATCTTTGAAGCTTCTCCGTCTTCTACAGCACCTCTTTATCATCGTATGGTCCAAGGGACAAAGTGATCGACTGCAGATCAGACTCCTATAGGAATTTTTACCCAGATTAAACTTTGTACTTAAACATCCTCGTATAGGATTAATAGTACTTCTTGTTTGTAAACCAAAGACAGGGTTTTGTATAAACCTATTTTATTTCTTTCGTTTATTATCAAACAATGTGCATCAGCAAAAGAAGCTTTGCATAAATTTAACATACAAAAAAGAATGATAGGCGCATGATACTTTCGCGCACGACGACACGTGCCCATGCGACGAATCACAGATTGCGCATATGCAAGGTCGCCCGTAGAATACTTCCAGTTATGCATTATTGAAAAGGCCGCATATGTCTCTACATCCATGCGATAAACTGTGCAAACCGTGTCTTATATATCTCCACCCACAAGAGAGTCCTTACCTATGACGGGTCCCTGAACGTCTGAAGGAAACTTTAGGGGACGAACCTCGTCAGCAGTAGCCTTCCCCTTTCCAATTTCCTTCTTCTTGGGCGCAACGCCCTCAGACACAGGGCCCTTACCTTTGGCACCAGCGAAAGACGAAGGAGCTCGGGAAGACATAATGATCGACAGGGAAGGAGAAGAACCAACGACGGCAAAAATGGAGAATAGAAGAAAATGCAAGAGTTCTTCTCTCTCCGAACATTTCTCCTTTTATTGACAGGGATGCCTCGAAGAACGAGATACCTCTGCCCATGTGGCAAACTAGGATGAGAGAGGTAATTTATTTTTTGATCCGTCGTCATCCGACGCCTCGAGCTCTGTGTTATCAGATAGCTCGGGATCCCAACAGATCGACGTAAGGATAGAATCAGATCTCGCTATTTAATACAGATTTAACAGCATGACAAAGCCCTCCATGTGACGATCACTAAATACGTTAACCTGATAAAAATAGGTAGTGAATGCGTGTTGAATTCATGCTTCTTATTCAAAGTATTCTAGACTTAGGCAAGTCTAAAAACTTTGAAGGGGGCCTTGTAGAAGAATAAAAATCCCTCCATGCGCCCCAGTTTATAGTCAAAAAATAAACAAGGTACGCATAAAATTCGGTAAACGCATAACAACGGTGGATGTATGACATCCCGAGATGCATAACAGCCTCTGACGCATTATTCCTACAGTCACATCAGAGCATTTATGACTCTGACAAAATAGACAGTCATTCTGACTGTCTCGAATCCTGTACCGCTGATTGGAATCCATGCGGACAGTTTTATCATAATTACTTTTGATAGTATACAGCTGTTTAAATGTCACGATTGCAGAAAACGACAAAAGATCTATGTGTCTCTGGCCCAATGCGTCCCAGACTCCATGTGATCCATGCGTCTCTGGCCCAATGCATTCCAAACTCCATGTAGTTCTCATAGCGGCCTGAACGACCAAAGAGCAGGGCAGTCACATAAAATCTCTTGACACATATTTCGATGTCTGTTAGAAGCTCTGATACCTCACTCATCACCCAGAGATGCTTCAAAATCCGTACATACGATGATTCAGAAAAAGACAACAAGTCACATCAGTGTATTAATTATCTTGACAGACGGGCCATGTCACGTGTCCTACGTATGTGGCTTCAAGACCCTTGCGGCCTTGACATCATACGGCCAGAACGTCCACCTGACCAAGGCCAAATAAGAGGACACATGGGGCTTCAAGACCCATGCAGCCTCGTCCACGTACAACCAGAGGGTCCTTCCGACCAAGACCAACAAGTGCTTCTATATGACTAAACAATATGCGGCTCTCGACTCACAAGATTTTCTGTTACGACCGAAGACGATTTCTCGCACAGTTAGTGTTGACCAAGTGTCCAATTGACCAATTTACGCACATAACAGCCCCGTGATCTCTTCAAACTAAAAATTCCAACCAAATCCACGTGGCGGCTTGCTCATACCATGCGACTGCCGTCAAGGCCGTATTCTGCTGAAGGAGCACCATGCGGCCACCAAGCATGAGGGGATGTGGCACCCATAGCACGTCCACAAGACGGCTATAAATATCAAGGTATCACACACATACAAAGGGCTGGCTATCTGCGGATTCATACTAAAACCAAGGAGAGAAGCTTCAGCGTCTGGATCGTCCACGGAGTAAAGAGAGTTGCTACACACTTAACCCTCTATTGTCACCCCCCAGATCAAAATAAATTTGTACTTAGATTGTCTCTTAGGACTCTTCTTTGTACTCTCTAGTTTGTTAATCAAATCAAGTTCTTTTTTTTGATTTAAATGGAAAACAGCCGCGAGATAGGGGAAGATTGACTACCACCGTTGTTGCTCTTAGGATTAGTGTGACTCCGTCCTGGGCTTCCGTTGCGGGAAAGTTGCCAAATTGGAGGGATAATATGTTGGCGATAACTGTTACATCATCGAATTCCAAGGAGAGAGCTTTGGTATCGATCAAGCACTGGATGTACTGCTTCAATGTCTAACAATCCTGTGTCGCATGGTGTACGCACCAGTGGAAGTGACAGTCCTTCAGGTAATTTATATCTGCCACTTTCGGCTGACATTTGATGTCGGAGAGCCCACTTTCGGCTGCCACCTTCCTACATCAGCATGTGAAAGATAGGCATGACATCACCCTCTTCGAAAGAGTAGGTCCCCTTTGGTTTTGGAGCCTTTATCTGGTTTTTGCTCAGGCCTCTTGGTTACGTTGGCGACCATAGCCTGCTATCATTTTCTGTCACGGCTGGTATTGCCGCTAATGTTGTTGTTGTTGTGAGAATGCTTTCCCCTATCGTCGGCGACAAGGATCTATTTTTCCAAGAGTCGGGCATCCTTGACCTTCTTCTCGGTGCTGATGGCGCTAATGATGAACGCCGTCCAGTCTTTAAACTGGCTATCACCCATCTAGAGGCTGATGACCAAAAGTAGGTTTCTCTGGTACATCTCCATCATCGTCGTCTCGAGATTGCCAGGAGATAGCCTCAACATATTTTGTTGGATCCGCTCAATATAATTTCGTGCAAGCTCCCATTCCCCCCTAGGTGACATCCATCAGGGAGGACATCGCCATATCGTTTCCTGCCTCATAGAATCTTTTGAGGAAGAGACTCTTGAGATCGTCGAACGATGAGATGCAGTTATCTGAGAGGATACAAAACCAATCGAAGGATACCCCGGATAATGCCTCGATTAATAGCCTGGTGAGAATAGGATCATTGCGTGGTAGTTGCCCATTGCAGTCTCAAAGTAGCTCATGTATCAGCGGGGGGAGGACTTTCCCTCAAATGTGTCAATATTGAAGGGTTTATACTTGTGCAGATATGGTACATCCCTCCATTCTAGCAGATATGGTTGCCGCACTACGAGATAGCGGAGTGAGTCCCGATTGCCTATATAATCCAGGCGGGCTCAGAGTTCTAGGACCTCACTCATTGTTTCCCTAGATTCATCTGTCCTGGGAGGACCAGATGATCCTTACAGAGCATGAAGGCCGCCATGGGGGGAGCACTTGCATTTGAATATGTATTAGTTCCAAGGTCTTATCATGAGGCCCTTGGTAGGTGAGAGGCTACAGTCGCCTTGATGTCTAGCACTGCTTAGGTTAAGGCTTGCATTGACTTTCTCATAATGTGCATCATGGATTCGAGGGTTTTGAGGCGTTGCCGGTCACTAGGGCCTTTGCGGTCGTCTTTTGCCATATGTGCGGTTCTTTCATGAGGCGAGTAGGAAGGGACGGTTTATGTAGCACTTTCTGCCTCGGACTCTTGCGGTGAATAGTCGTCGGAGAGAATTATAAAAACCCTAACCCTGTAAGCGTATTAATTATAAACTAAATAGAGAAAATAGATTTATTAGAATAGAATTTCTAATTTGGATCAAACCCAAACCCGCAACCCGTTAAACCCACGCGTAAAGAAAGGAAATAGCAGCAGCCGCTCTTCACCCCGCGTATACTCCTACTTGCGTAAACAGCAGCAGCCGTAGTGGCAAAACCAAACTTTCTTTAAACCCGCGCGTAAAGTACAACCCGAGCATAAAGTAACTTCCGCGCGTAAACTCTTCCTTTCACCAACCGCGTATACTTCTCCGTGCGTAAAAAAACTTCCACGCGTAAAATAAACTCCGTGCGTAAAACCCTATCTCTGCATAAATCCTTCACTGCGCGTAAAACAACAATCTGATGACTCATCCTATGACTCATTCCCCACCGCCTCACTACATGTTATAAACTAACCTCAACCGACACCTAGACCAATGGCAGACCAACCAAAACCTTAACCAATGAAAGGATATGGGCAACAACAGCAGTAATCCTTAATTCCTAAGTTTTCCTACCGCCTCCTTATCCCTATATATATTCCAACATTTCCCAACACTCTAATGCACTTCTTTCACCAAAACTTACACACATTATTATCAGGACGTACACTATACACAGTCTTGCTCAGGCAAGTATACCTTGCCAAATTCTACTGTTTAAATTATAAACTGTTGTATATATATTTCTGTTGCAAGTTACATAAACTGTGGACGCCTGAGATTGCCTTGGGTGTGGTCGACAAATCTGTCGATACGTAGTATAACTAACTTAGACATTAGCAGACTTACCTACAGAAGCGAGGGTATTCTGATATCCTCCTAGACCTTAGCACTTGTACACGCATCACGTTTACAACTCATGTTGGGATACGGGTTCGCGTAGTCGATTAGCTACCGGTGCGTGAAACACACATCACGGTTTAGCACGTAATCAGGATTATCTAGAAAGTTGTGACTTGGCATATAGCTACATGGTATGCATGTTGTGGATTCGACTTGTATATCCGTATTGGGCGGGAAAGACAACTAGTAGGCGTATGGGACACCCACCTTCTTTATTGCAGATATCGTACTCTTCGGAGTGATACGGACGTATATATACTTGCAGATACCACGTCCCTTAGAGTGTTGGACGTTATATACAGATACCTCATTCTTTAGAATGATGGACTATGCAGATACCATACTCTAGAGGACGTTGGACGTTATGCCTACGCCTTCCCATACGTACCAAGGTTGTCTTTACATTACATTCACTTAGATGGTTAGCTCACCCTTTATTTATTCAGTATTTATATATGGCATGCTTTTATGTATCTTGTTATGTCCCACTGAGGACCTGGTTCCCTTCCAGATTTAGATGAGGCATACTATCCCACGGTGTACGGACCTGGGCAGGAGACGAGGTACGCTTCCGAGGAGGAGCAAGAGGTGCTACCATCCGAGTTCCTCTAATTTTGGATATACTTGCTATCTAGAGCTGGAGCCTCTTTATCTAGATAGTCGATGCTCTAGTCTTATTATTTTCAGCACTCTTATTTTAACTTTTGTAGTAGGTTTATTCCCACCAGACTTATCGGGTTGTACTATGACTTTTCAGACTTAGCACTTATATTCCAATAATGATTTCAGTGTTCATTGATTTATTATGGATGAGATTAGATGTTACCTGTTATATGCTAGTACTAGACTTGTTAGTATTTTAGGGTAGCGTAGCACATCTCTTTGGGTCCAATAAATTGGGTTTTCCTCTTAGACGTGTTAGCTGGCCAATGCCACGTGGCCTGGTTCCTCATGATTTTGGGACTGGGGCGTGACATGGTTTTAGTGGTGGCCCATGCAGGTCACGCTTATATTGTTTTGGTTACATAACTGTACCAAACAAGCCTGCATATAGGAATAGAGCATAAGGAATCTCATTCACACTTGACAAAATCTTATTTTTTAACTAACCTAGGTTGGATAACACAAGTTTTATGCCAAAAACCCTTTACTCTTGTTGGCGTAAAAGCCAAATATGTTCTGTTGGCGTAAAAGCCAAAATCCTGTAGAAGACTGTCTACTTTACACTGCAGTTATGACAACTGCTAAACCACGTTTCCATAGTCTTCCTAAAATCCTACGTATGATAACATCATGCAAGCCATATAGGAAACTACTTCATCGTAAACTTGATAACCAGCGTAGAGTAGTCTGATAGGCGTAAACCACAAGGATAGTGATATAAGCGTATTAGTCATAGCTTTAGCTTTTCCAGTCATGACAAAGGAAAATCTCATGCATTAAATGCAGAGATATGCCTGAGCCCTGAGCATGAAACAACTTTTTACGTAACATCAAGGATTTGTCTTATCCTGAGCGTAAAAACTCATTTCGGACTTGAGTGTAAAAACTTACTACAATAGACAGCGTATCCAGAAGGCTCAATCCTCCCTTGAGTGGCGTATCAAATATGTCACTAAACGACAACCTGGGTCTCTGTGCAGAAACATCATCACAGCCACCCTCTCGATTATCGTGCAGTACTTTTTGTCAGATATCAGGATCACTGAACTATCTGACAAATTTATCCCGGGAAAACCAAGAGCCCCTCATACAAACTTTACGCTGCAATAAAAATGACGTATGTTAGATTTTACGCAGACAACCCTTACGCACCCAGATTTTTACGCGAGTTTTACGCAGACTTTACGCAGAAAATATAACAGACTTTTACGCAGATAGCCCTGAAGCCATGATTTACGCCAAATAGTGAATCCTTACTTTACGCCAAATTATTTTATCTCTACTTTATGCCAGGCCGCTTGAAACTCTGTGTTATGCAGATGATTTCAAATATCTCTATCACTGCTTTACGCAGACAGTCTCGAATCCCTGCTTTACGCAGACTATCGAGAAATCTCTGTTTTACGTGGACGGCTTAGCATCCTGTTTTTACGCAAATATTCTATTAAATGTTTGAATCCTGTTTGTTTCTTTTCTCCCAGGAATATGGACGTACCCAGTAGACACACAGATGATAGGGTTGACAAGGCAACAGATATCTCACCTGATGTCAATAGAACCCCGACTACCCCGAGAGACCAGTCCCCGAAACAGACACCGGTTTATCCACCATACCTCCATAATGGTCCTACTCAGGGAGCTACAATATCTCAGCAAGAAGGACAGAACTCCCAGGCACCAACACAGCAGGCAGATACTCTTTTGCCTCCACCTCCATCCTTTCCAACCCTGATGCCACAACTAGAGGGACAACCACAAATATTCCAATTTTTTCAAGCCATGATGCAGGCACAATGGCATCAGACTGAGACCTTAAGGCAGAGCTTGATGACAGCTCTAGAGAGAACATCTAATCCAGCTTCGACACCTGTCCAACCAGCTGGTACTGTCCGAGGTTTTCGCCAGATGGGCCCAGGAACCTTTTCGGGCAGCGAAACTCCGGAGGAAGTATCAGATTGGGTCTCCAATACGGAGATGCTACTGGAAGGTTCATAACTGCATCCAGACCTTTGGATGACCGCGGTGAGGGCCCAACTCAAAGGCAACGCCCATCACTGGTGGAATTCCATAGAGCGTGGCCGGCAAGAACCAGACGTGGGAGCAATTCTTAGTGTACTTTAATGCGAAGTATTTCCCGGCTACGGTCAGGAATACTCTGTACTCCTAGTTCCTACATCTGGAACAAGGAACTATGACTGTAGATGCCTATAACACAGAGTTTAGTCGACTTAGTCGATTTGGTGCCATCCTGATACCTAACGAGCTGGAGAAGGCCAGTAGGTTCCATCACGGCCTTACCCTCGAGCTACAAAGGTATACTACCACGCAGTCCATGATCTCTTATGAGAAGGTTCTTTCAGAGGCAAGAATCTATGAGGTCATTGGCATAGAAGCGAGGCGCTCTAGCACGACCATATCAGCCAAAGCCCAGCCCATAGCAGGAGGACCAATCCATTGTCCAGGAATACAGGCACAAAGGACAGTGCCATATCAACACAAGGAGCTTCCGACTTGTCATTATTATGGCAAGAAGGGACATTTCGTTAGAGACTGCCGGAAGAAGCATGGACTATGCATGATATATGGAGCAAGTCAACACCTGGCCAAAGACTGCCCATAACACAGAGAGACAACACCCCAGAACGGACAAGGGCCAACAGCACCAGCCCAGAGGTTGCTACCCCCGACCGGAGGATTTCAGAAGGGACCACCCTTGACCCCACAAGAGGCTCAGTTCGACCGAGCCAGACAGCAGGCAAGAGGGCAGAGGCACGGACAAGCCTTTGCACTTGCAGCAGTTGCGGAGGAACCAGAAGGGGAAACGATCACAGGTACCATTTTAGTTGCATCAATACTTGCAACTGCATTATTTGATTCTGGCGCTATGCTATCTTTTATATCTAGTAGTTTCGTAGCCATGCATAGAGTAGCTACTTCCCCCTTACCTAAGAGTTGGAAGATTCTTACCGGAGGAGGCATAGTACCAATTATCAGCACTATTAGAACGTGTTCCGTAGTTGTGTGTAGTAGGGAGATGAAAGCCCGATTTTTAGTACTCCCGATGCCAAACTTCGACGTTGTTTTAGGCATGGACTGGTTGAGCCAGTATAATGCTATACTAGACTGCCGGAGAGGTAGCGTCATCTTTAGACCACTAGATCACCCGGAGTTCGAGTACATACGAGGCACCATCGAGCAAGGAGTAGGCCAGACACCTAGAGCTTACATGTCTATGGAGACAGCTCCACCAGCAATTGTTGCAGAATTCGAGGATGTATTTCCGGAGGAGTTGCCAGGCCTACCGCCTGATAGAGAGGTAGAGTTCATTATTGAAATAGTGCCTTGAACAGCACCGGTATCTTCAAATGTATACCGGTTGGCAAAGAAGGAGCTAGATGAGCTGAAACTACAACTAGAAGAGTTGCAGATCAGGGGATTTGTTTGTCCTAGTGCATCACCCTAGGGAGCACCAGTGTTGTTTGTACCAAAGAAAGAAGGAACCTTTCGTATGTGCATTGATTACAGAGCCCTTAATACTTTGACAATAAAAAACAAGTACCCTCTGCCGCGAATTGATGATCTGTTCGACCAACTAACAGGACCAGTAGTGTTCTCAAAGATAGATTTGAGATCAGGCTATTATCAGGTAAAAGTATGGAGAGAAGACATTCCAAAAACAATATTCAGGACTCGTTATGGTCACTACGAGTTCTTAGTAATGCCTTTTGGATTGACAAATGCACCTACCGTATTTATGAACCTAATGAACATAGTATTCCATCATTATCTGGACTGGTTCGTGGTAGTCTTCATCGACGACATCTTGGTATATTCAAAGAACTATGAGGAGCACGGAGAACACTTGAGGCTAGTATTAGAGACACTAAGATGTGAGAGGCTTTATGCAAAGCTGAGCAAATACGAGTTTTTCCTAGATCGTATCGCTTTCCTTGGACATGTTATATCAGAAGATGGTATTTTGGTAGATCCAGCGAAGATTTCATCAGGAGAAAGGTGGCCGACCCCTACCAACGTCACAGAAGTAAGGAATTTCCTAGGACTTGTCGGATATTACCGGAGGTTCGTAGAGAACTTTGCAAGGATCGCGGAGCTGATGACTCGCTTGACCCGCAAGAAGCAGAAGTTCATCTGGTCAGAAGAGTGTCAGATAGCATTTGACGAGCTAAAAAAGTGTCTGACTACGGCACCTATCTTGACCATACCTTCAGGATCCAGAGGATTCATAATCTACAGCAATGCATCCGAAAAAGGTTTAGGTTGCGTTTTGATGCAACATGGGAAGGTTGTGGCCTACGCCTCTAGACAGCTAAGGACCCATGAGAAGAACTATCCCACTCACGACTTGGAGCTTGCGGCAATCATCTTTGCTTTGAAGCTTTGGAGACACTATCTATACAGAGAACGAGTGGAGATATTCACTGATCATAAAAGCCTAAAGTACATCTACACCCAGAAGGACTTGAACCTGATCCAAAGACATTGGCTCAAAGTAATGACAGACTTTGAGATTGAGCTACAATACCATCCAGGAAAGGCCAACGTAGTAGCTGATGCATTGAGCAGAAGACTCATGGCATTCTTCTTGACTACTCAATAACAACTGTTAAAAGATCTAGAACAACTGGGTATAGAAGTCATTATGCCAGGAACTGACGGCCAGTTGTCAAGTTACCAGTTGCAATCAATATTGGTTGAAAGGATCAAGGCTGCCCTACCAACAGATGTCAGATTTCAGAGACTTCGACAAAGGACAGAGGCCGGAATACAGACAGGATTACGCATACACGAGGATAGGACTTTAAGATTTGGAGATCGATTCTATGTTTCGAATGGAGAACTTTGTCAAGAGCTGATGTCAGAAGCATATAGCTTAACATACTCTATTAATCCAGGAAGCACAAAGATGTACAGAGATCTGAGATAGTACTATTGGTGGCATGGAATAAAGAGAGAAATAGTACATTTTATGGCCAAGTGTCTGGTGTGTCAGCAAGTCAAGGCTGAGCATCAAAGATCCGCAGGCTTACTCCAACCACTCCCAATACCTGAGTGAAAATGGGAACACATCACTATGGACTTCGTTACAGGCTTTCTAAGGAGTCCCAATGGTCGTAATGCAGTATGGGTAATCGTGGATAGACTCACCAAGGCTGCTCACTTTTTACCCTTCAGAGTTGGACAATCCACAGTGGATTTAACAGACATGTATATGAAAGATATTGTACGACTGCACGTAGTGCCAGTTAGTATCGTATCTGACAGGGATACGAGATTCACATCTTACTTTTGGCGAAGTATGCAAGAGAGTCTTGGTACCCGCCTAAAGTTCAGTACACCGTATCACCCGCAGACAGATGGCCAATCCGAACACACTATTCAGATCCTAGAAGATATGTTGAGAGCATGCATGCTTGATTTCAGTGGATCATGGGAAGACCATTTACATTTGGTCGAGTTTTCCTACAACAATATCTATCAAGCGAGCATTCAAATGGCCCCCTACGAAGCACTATATGGAAGAAAGTGTCGTTCCCCAGTATGCTGGAGCGATGTAGGTGAAAGACAAATTCTAGGACCAGAATTGATTGTTCGCACAGTGGAGAAGGTAAAAAAAATCCAAGGACACTTGCGAGCAGCGTAAGACAGGCAAAAACAATGGACAGATCTTCATCGTCGTCCCTTGGAGTTTAAAGAGGGCGATCATGTCTTCTTGAGAATATCACCCACCAAAGGCACCATTCGATGCGGAGGACGCGGTAAATTGAGTCCAAGATATATTGGACTATTTAACATGTTAGAGAGAGTAGGAGAAGTGGCGTATCGACTTGCACTACCACCTTCACTTGAGGGAGTACATGACGTATTCCATGTGTCACAACTCAGGCGGTATGTGGCAGATAGCAGTCATATCCTCGACCATTCAGAAATTACCATTGGGCCGAACTTATCATATCAAGAACAACCCGTAGGAATCCTTGATCATCGAGAGAAAATATTGAGAAACCAGTCTATTCCCTTGGTCCGCGTAGCATGGAAGCATGGCACACCAGGAGAATCCACTTGGGAACGCGAAGACGACATGCGCAAATATTATCCAAACCTGTTCACAAACCAAGGTATGAAATTACTATCTTCTACTAGTCGCATTTTCTACCATAACTTAGTTTTAATTTCGAGGACAAATTTTTTATAAGTTGGGTAGAATGTAAAACCCCTAACCCTGTAAGCGTATTAATTATAAACTAAATAGAGAAAAAAGATTTATTATAATAGAATTTCTAATTTGGATCAAACCCAAACCCGCAACCCGTTAAACCCACGCGTAAAGAAAGGAAATAGCAGCAGCCGCTCTTCACCCCGTGTATACTCCTACCCGCGTAAACAACAGCAGCCGTAGTGGCAAAACCAAACTTTCTTTAAACCCGCGCATAAAGTACAACCCGAGCATAAAGTAACTTCCGCACGTAAACTCTTCCTTTCACCTACCGCGTATACTTCTCCGCACGTAAAGAAACTTCCACGCGTAAAATAAACTCTGCGCGTAAAACCCTATCACCGCATAAATCCTTCACTGTGCATAAAACAACAATCTGATGACTCATCCTGTGACTCATTCCCCACCACCTCACTACATGTTATTCCTAAACTAACCTCAACCGACACCTAGACCAATGGCAGACCAACCAAAACCTTAACCAATGAAAGGATATGGGCAGCAACAACAGTAATCCTTAATTCCTAAGTTTTTCCACCGCCTCCTTATCCCTATATATATTCCAACATTTCCCAACACTCTAATGCACTTCTTTCACCAAAACTTACACACATTATTATCAGGACGTACACTATCCACAGTCTTGCTTAGGCAAGTATACCTTGCCAAATTCTACTGTTTAAATTATAAACTGTTGCATATATATTTCTGTTGCAAGTTACATAAACTGTGGACGCCTGAGATTGCCTCGGGTGTGGTCAAAAAATCTGTCAATACGTAGTATAACTAACTTAGACATTAGCAGACTTACCTACAAAAGCGAGGGTATTCTGATATCCTCCTAGACCTTGGCACTTGTACACGTATCACGTTTGCAACTCATGTTGGGATACGGGTTCGCGTACTCGATTAGCTACCGGTACGTGAAACACACATCACGGTTTGGCATGTAATCAGGATTATCTAGAAAGTTGTGACTTGGCATATAGCTACGTGGTATGCACGTTGTGGATTCGACTTGTATATCCGTATTGGACGGAAAAGACAACTAGTAGGCGTATGGGACACCCATCTTCTTTATTGCAGATACTGCACTCTTCGGAGTGATATGGACGTATATATACTTGAAGATACCACGTCCCTTAGAGTGTTGGATGTTATATACAGATACCTCATTCTTCGGAATGATGGACGTTGCAGATACCATACTCTAGAGGACATTGGACGTTATGCCTACGCCTTCCCATACGTACCAAGGTTGTCTTTACATTGCATTCACTTAGATGGTTAGCTCACGCTTTATTTATTCAGTATTTATATATGGCATGCTTTTATGTATCTTGTTATGTCCCACTAAGGACCTGGTTCCCTTCCAGATTTAGATGAGGCATACTATCCCACGGTGTACGGACCTGGGCAGGAGACGAGGTACGCTTCTGAGCTAGAGGTGCTACCATCCGAGTTCCTCTGATTTTAGATAGACTTGCTATCTAGAGCTGGAGCCTCTTTATCTAGATAGTCGATGCTTTAGTCTTGTTATTTTTAGTAATCTTATTTTAGATTTTGTAGTGGGTTTGTTTCCACCAAACTTATCGGGTTGTACTATGACTTTTCAGACCTAGCACTTATATTCCAGTACTGATTTCAGTGTTCATTGATTTGTTGTGGATGAGATTAGATGTTACCTGTTATATGCTAGTACTAGACTTGTTAGTATTTTAGGATAGCGTAGCACGTCTCTTTGGGTCCAATAAATTGGGTTTTCCTCTTAGACGTGTCAGCTGGCCAATGCTACGTGGCCCGTTTCCTCATGATTTTGGGACTGGGGCATGACAAGACTAGTAGTGCTGCATCCTGTTCATACTCTTATGCAATACTACCCCCAGCGTAGGAGGCTGTGTCTCCTTGGTTAGGGTGGCTACCCCCGGTGTCTGTTCCTTAAGAATTGCTAGCTCCTCGGAATATCAGATTATTGTATAGGTCCGGAGGATTACTACCCCCAGCTTGCACAACCCCCAGTTGTTCTGAGGAAGAACTACTCCTAGTGGCTGGGAGCTTTTTTTTTGAGTGGGTGCTCTGGAAAATACCTTCTGCATGTCTTGCTGATGGTCCTCCTAGTAGTCGCCTTCTCAACGCATTGGTTCAGAGCGACGGACTGGAGGTACCCGACTTCTTTCCTCCCTTGGTGGCGGAAAGCCTCCGAGTCGAGTAGCATATGGTAAAGGGCAGCTCCTCCTCCTCTGGTACTTGCACCTGATCTTCATGTTGTTGCCTGATAGGTGATTTCTGGTACAATCGCTGTAAGGCCGACTGCCTGTTTATGGGTGTTGCCATTTTGTTGCAGCGACAATTGATAATGATCTTAGCACAGTGATGCCCTTGAGAGGATATTTCATCGTCCATATTTATTTTCCTCGCCTTGCGCTTGTGATTGATCATATTACGCAAGTCATGCAAGGGATGTTATACCTTTGTACCCTTTTTGTGGGCCCGAAAGGACCGAGCGCACAGGTGCATAGGTATTGTATTTGCTCCCTGATTCGGGCTTCATACAAGAACTTCTCTCTGATCGTTAGCGAATGAATTTTGAGACTGAGGATGTCCATTTGCCGCTGCGGGATGGACTCACGAGTCGGTCTTATATAGCTTTCCATTAGGGGCCCGTGTAACGGTTAACGGTGCCTGCTGACGGTCAGCTAACTGGCAGTTGCTTGAGCCTGACGAGCTCATACTGCCCCAGGCTTCTTTGACTTAGCACCTGCAAGCGCGTATTACAAAGAGTCAGAGTTTGGGATTTTTCTATTCTCGGCGAGCCACATAGGATCTGTGTCGTATGAGATGCAGTCAAAAATTAAAGTTCTGTTGCTGTCAGGGCCGCATGCGGCTGTCTGCCTGCGGTTGTGTGCTGGTGCCGTATGGTCAGTCTTATATGACCTCTTTCTTGGCCGCATAGTACCTACCTCAACACCAGAACGTCTGGCATCGTAGTGCTTTCCTCTGCCAGAGTCTGGGTGCTAAGCAGTTTCCCCGTCAGACGTGGATGCCGCATAGACGTGGACGTCCTGGGTGTTCTAATGACGACCATCATCATCTACAGAGTGAGAGGCGGAAAGCGTCTGCTCCGCAGTTGGGTAGGCGCAGCGGCCTTTGCTACCCACGTCATGTGGGTCTTCTTGGGCTTTGCTAGTCTTGGCGAAGGACTAACACTTCATTTCGAGAGCATTTTCTCGAACGCTTGCTGGTCGAAGTGAACTACCAGCATCTTTTGCGTTGAGCCAAGCTTGGCCGATCGGACCACGTCACCAACTTCTCATCAGAGGAGAAGGAGGTCCCCAGCAGAATATCCATCTTGTTTACCATTAAATCAAAAGAAGAACTAAAAGAACTTGATTTGATTAACAAACTAAAAAAAAGTACAGAAAATTCCTAGAAGACAACCTAAGTACAAATTTATTTTCTAGGGGGTGCAATGAAGGGTTATGAGTGTAGCAACTCTCTTTACTCTATGGATGATCCGATGAAGAAGCTCTTCTCTCTCGCTTGAGTGTAGGTTAACAGATAACCAGCCAACCTTTTGTATAGGTATGTTACCTTTCTATTTATAGTCATCCCTGGGCGCGCATATGTTTGGCCGCATGAATGCTAGGAGTGCCACGTGCCCCTACTTAACAATGTGTAGCTTTAACCGTGAGCAGGCCGAGCTGCCACGTGGGCGCTTGTTGGGATTTTTATTTGTTGGAGATCTGGGTAGTTCTCGTCCTTTGTGGGCGTGACTTGGTCAGCTTGACACATAGTCCACACTTGGTTGGAGAGAATCACTCTTGTCGAAACAACAAGATTTGGTCTTCATAGAGTTTAAAACACATGTGGCCAGAGACACATAAGGCGCATGGAGTCTGGGACGCGTGGAGCCAGAGATGCATGGACTGCATGGAGTCTGGGACGCATGGGCCCAGAGACGTACGGGACCACATGGAGCCTGGGGCGCATTAGGCCAGAGATGCATAGGACGCATGGAGTTTGGGATGCATGGGGCCAGAGACGCAGGAGACCGCATGGAGCCTGGGATGCATGGAGCTAGTTGTGCTGTACATGTGGTGCTGCACATCCATCGAGAGTAAAGTTCTGTGCTGACATGAGACTTCTGTCGTTTAGTGTGTTCACATCTTTTGAGGGATTCAAAAAATCCTTTTTGTCAGGATTCAGTGTCAGAGGATCCTGCTGACGGGACGTCACGTTAGGTCCTTTTGCGGCCAAGCTGTTTTGGCTAATTGGGACGCATGAATGTCACCTTATTGGGCCGCAGGGTGACTCTACAGCCCGATCTCTTCTGAGTTTTTATTTTGGGGCGCAGGGTTGCATGGATGCATATTTTCCATGCTTCTACAGTAGGTTCTGCAAGATTTTACAGAAATGATAAAAAACGTAAATTTGCCCTAGCTTCTGAATTTGGAAACAAAATATCGTTGATTAGACTAATAATTGGCACTGGTGCAAGCATGAATCTGAATAGAAAATTTGAAAATGATATCAGTTAAGCTATATAATAATATATATTACATAAATAATAACATTAAATGTTATACTTACCCGATTCGTATCCACTATGATTTCTTCCTCACCAATACGAACTAGGTGCATAAAGTTGTGACGGAGCCACAAAAGCGTCACAACACTTTTACCATAGATGTTAGGCGGCTCCACACCTAAGTACTTCCTAATCACAGTTTTATCACAAAATAACTCATCATCATCAAATATTATAGGTTCACCCGTAATAGGTAATCCTAAGATATTTGTCACATTTACTAGCAAAATTGTCATTTCTACGAATGATAACTGAAATGTATTTCTTTCGGGCCACCACCGCTCAACTAAACTGAAGATCAAGTTTCTATCGTGACGTAGAAAATGTATCTGATCAATATAATCAAAACCAAATACGTTCACCATTGCATATTCTTCTTCAGTCAACATCCAGTATACCCAACCTCCTCCTCATAATGGCATGCGACATGCATGCTCTCGTGCTCGTATAGTTTCAGAACAATCGTATTACTATATATGAGATATATAAACGATGTTATTATTAAACATGTAAAAAAATATAAATTATATTGACTAAAATAATTAAATTTTAATATACATGTCCATAAAATACTAAACTAGAAATGTGCGACTCATGCTGCTGGATAATCTTATCAGTAGTAGGTCCTCTCGGAATACGTCCATCGTTTTGGGTATTCATCTGTAAAATGTTAGTTATGATTTAGATTCAAAAAATATTAAGATTATGGTTAAGATTTCTGCTAAAGTTAGAGTAATGGTTAAAATAGTTAGTATTAGTAATGGTATTAGGGTTATAAAAATATTTGGGTTTATGGTTAAAATGGTTAGTATTAGTATTAGGGTTAGGATTAGAATAGTTTGGTTATGGTTAAAATGATTAAGATTATATTATGTTTATGGTTATGGTTAAAATGATTAGGGTTATAGTTAGGTTTATGGTTTGTGTTAGTGTTTTTTAACCCAAAAGCCTAATCATTTTTACTATAACCATAACATTAACTACGTAGTAACACTAACACTAACTACTTAGTAACACTAACACTAACATTAACATTAACATTAACTACTTAGGATTAGCAAAATAGTTATGATTAGGGTATAATCATAACTATTTTGCTAAAGAGTAGCATTATATTATAACTAGAATTAACTAATAGTTTTTCTTCCGTCATACTAAAATTAATTAAGAATTTTAACTATCAAAACTAAAATGATACAACTATTTAGAAAAATGATTAACATGCTAAATATTAACACTAACACTATATTATTCAATTTTTATAAAAATGATTAACATGCTAAATATTAACATGCTAAATATTAACGCTAACACTAATACTAAATGATTATGGCTACTAAATTGGTACAACTATTTAGAAAAATTATAGATATAAATATGACTAAAATTATTACTTAAAAATAAATAAAATATACTACAAATCAAACATTTCTCTTATTGTTCTCCTTCTCTTCTCTGGTACTGCTTCTCTATTTCCTCCTCTTATCTGCTACTGCTTCTCTATTTTCCGAAGTATTATGTGGTTTCACACTACTCCTCCTTATACAACCCACACACACCAACCACTCACCCACCATATTAAACCAACCACCATATTAAACCAACCACCCTCTTAAACCATCCACCCAACCGTGGTTAAACCTATTCAATATCTTCCACCAACCAACCTGAACCAACCCGAACCGCTAGCCACCCGAACCGGTCAGATTTTTGCCAACTCAGTTGGCAAAAAATTGACGCCACGTCAGCGCGTCCAAATTTTTGCCAATAGATTTGGCGAAAATCGGATGCTGAAGCCACGTCAGCACAGAATAATATTTGTTGCATTTTTGCCAACACAGCTGGCAAAAATATGAAAATGTTGATTAAAAAATTTATTTGTTGTATTTTTGCCATTTGTGATGGTGTAAGCTTTCGTTATTCTTAAATTATAATTTTTTTTTGTAATTTATTAAAAATATTTTCGTTACAGTAAATTTTCTGTTAATTAGCCCCCCCAAACAAGATATACAGTAGATGTAGAAAGGAAATAAGTAAAACGAGTCGTATGTCTCATTTAATTTAAACTACCTACCTTACATTTTTCATCACTCTACATATGATCACATGCTATTCCATTGTAAAAAATAGGATAGATCCTAAGCTCATGGGGTCCGGAACCAACTTTCAAAATGAGGTCCCATACATAATGTAAAAATAAATAAAACAAAAGTAAAATAAAAAATATGCCTTAGCCAAAATTTGAACTAGGAACTTCTTTTTGTGTGAAAGAAGAATATAATAACCAATACACTACAATTGATTTGAGATAAGAAGGATCCATGACAACTACTAGTTCTATTTTTGGTACAAAATTATTTATATATTTAAACAAATTTTTTTTTTTGGCCCGCCTGGCCTATGGGCCCTAGGATAGGGACGACCCTGGTAAAAAGGTATTTAAGAAACCAAACTCATCACAAATAGTAGCATGTTTCAAAACCTATAACCACAATCAAAACAATCCGAATTATGGCCTAAGATCAAACCAGTCAGAAACCCACCGTACAATGAGCCACGTGTAGGACTGGGTTTATATTTTTACCCTTGGGTCCGGTCCGACTTGCTATAGTGCATGAACCTGAGAGGTCCAGTCCGACCCACAGTCCGACCCACTTAACAGCTTTAGACACAAGGACCTAATAAAGACTACATAGATGGGTCAAAGACTTTTGTCCTTTGATGCTTTTTATTGTTTTACTAGTAAATTCACATGCAACTCACATAAAATAATTTTTGTCTTTAATTTTGTTAATTTTTTTAAATATTTGTTATATATATATATATATATATATATATATATATATATATATATATATATATATATATATATATATATATAAAACGGGATATGAGTTATAGTGATCATTTTTTTAAATGGATCTTGCACATGTGGACCAATAGGAATAGAGTGTACTAGTGCATATGGGTGCACATGGAATGTAGAAATTCATTCCTATTGGTCCACATGTGTATGACTCATTTTGAAAAATGAGCACTATGGCTCATATTCCGTTTATCCATATATATAATAGAATTTGTTATAGATATATGTATATGTAGTTAGATAATATTAGATAGTTAAGTTATTAGTTAGATAATATTAGATAGTTAAGTTATTATAGTTAGAATTTTTTTTTTAAATTTTAATCGTGACAACTAATTTAGACTAACTTTTAATTACGATTAGAAGTAATTAGTTTTGGAATTATTTTCTTTCTTATTTTCTTTCTTCTTAATTAATTGAGGATATATATACGACTTAGATGGTACATTTTTTAGTCGTTTTGAGGTCATTTTATAATAGTAGAGATGTAAGTCATTATGGCCATATGTGATTATGGTGTACTTGGAACTTGTTTTGTTAATTACCACTAATAAAACAGGGATAATTTTTCCACCATTTTATTTTTAAAAATGAACAGGAATCTCTAAACTTCTTCTATGTGGTTGTATTGAATATATATAGATCGGAGATGATGCATCGCTATACTTTGGTTTTACTTCTGGAATCAATGGTATTAGAGTGTTTTCCATAAAAATAAAAAAAAGTATTTTAGTATTCTCTGTGAAGTGTTTGGTTTATTATATATATTGAGAACTAAAATGTCCTACCATTAGACTTTTTCAAACAAATGTCATTCTATTTGGTGTTTTCTAGCTGGAGGAGGTTAACAAATACAAACTTTCTTTTACACAAAACGTCAGTGAGGCATTTTTTGGTGACAAACTGCTTAACCATTAGGTGTTTTCTTTGAGATTTTTTGAACTTCTTCTCTCTCCCAACTTCTTCCCTATTTATAAGGCCCCTTCCACCCCCCAACCAACAAACAAGACCCATCCAAGGATCATAATGGTTGACCTAAAAAATGGTCAAATGGTAGGATATTTTTTGTCCAAAGAAGTCCAATTGATATACATTTTTTTGTCCAAAAATGTCTATTGTATGAACGTTTTTTGAATTAAAATTTTTATATCATAATTTTAATTCTCATTTTCTAAAATTTCTAAACTTTGTGCTCTCTGCACAATTTAGGTAAAGTTTGATGATGCTCAGGGCTAAAATTTTCTTAATATTGTGGTACTAAATGTTCTCTAAGGCAAAGGTACTCAATTAAAGCAATTCTGTAGGAAAAAGTTCAATAGTATATTACCATTTGTAAACCAATTCATGGTAGTTGTAGACGGAAAAAAAGAGAGTGAACCAATCAGTAGTATGTTATTCATGGATTTAATGTTCTGCTAGAAAGGGCCGGCCCAAAGGCTTGGGCCAGACAAGGCCAGATCTGGGCTAAAGTACAGTAGATAAGAGCAGGATCACCATTTTGCGTCCAAGATTAATGTAGGAAAATGGGTTAGATTAGAGTAGATAGACCTAAGAGTTAGGTCTATAGAACTATATTTATGTAGGAAAATAATATAATATAATTTTTTATTGTCGATTTTGTTCAAGAATCCATATTCTTAACTATATATTTCATGACTAAACTAAAAGTAAAATTGATACTACCTTTCAACCTATATGTATTATATAAGATCAATTGGTACGTAACAAAATTGAATTGTATCATAATATGTATAGTAAGATACCAACAACATAAATGTGGAATACAATTTCGCGGTTACATTGTGTTCTTTTCTAAGAAATGCCTCTATAACTTAGAGACAACCAGCTCCTGTATAATGAAGGAACAAGATGGCATGCATCAGAATTCCTTGAGTAATTTTCATACATAAGAAATCTAGTGTGTGTTTTGTGATTCCGTTGACAGTAAAATTTTGGAGAACATTCTAATTTTAGGAAAATCAGTATTTTTTTTAAGATAAAAGGTCAATCATTAATGACCGTCGTCTTGGGCTACTTGCACCAACACCCTCCTTCCATTCCTACTTTTATTTTGTCCGGACTGGAATTCGAACCCCCGTCCATTCTTCTATTCCCTTATCAGTGTTACCACCAGACCACCCTCGCAATACTCAACCAATGAAAATTTTATTAACTTTGTTTTGCCAAATGTTAGTAGTGATAGTCTTCGGCTTAATCCATTTCCTACTTTGTTTTCAATACCTACTTTATGCTTCAGATGAAAATTACACTCATGCAGAAAACTATAATTATAATTAGCTAATGGCTTCATGTTTTGCATAAAGAACAAATTCTTTGTTAATGAGATATTGTCTCAGTAAAGACCACAACATGTCCAATTTATACTGAATTAAGGAATTTTAATATTTTGCACTGTTTTATTTTTTTTGGGCAAAAAAGGGGTAGTTTTGTAGACCACAACATATATTTAATTTGAATAACATGGAATTATCGAATGCAACAAGATGGTGTCAACATGAGGGGCGAACACTAATGTTGTATTTAGTCGGTCTCAATCTACGTTACATGGACATGAATATGATACATACCAATGCGTACACAATGAAAGTGCCATGATACTGATTTTGGTATGTTCTAGTTTATTTTAAAGTGTCAATATCATGTTTGATACGCAATTGAGGCTGATGATACGACACAACACACAAAAATTTGGAGTACATTGCTTTATTCCTAGATGTCAATATTGTTATTTCAAATCAAACACTCTCATCTTATAGTTTTTCCTGAATCTGTAATTTATATTTTATGTATATTATGTGTTCAGTTGCATGATTGTGCTGAAAGTCTGAAAACCCTAACTATATAAAGTAGCTGAGCCATGAACCCTCTAAAAATATTATGCGTTCTTTGCAGCTTGATAAAGTTGACAATATTATCGATCTCTATATATCCCTTAATTTGTCAGAAGCTTACTACAAGATGATAATGTTAGTCTCGTAGCCAAATCAAAGTAGAGGAGTACCACAAAGTAGAGACTCACTCAAGAATTCGAGAGCGCTTCGACAATGACACACAACTCCACAGCAGCACTAAACCACGAACATGTTACAAACTGACGACCCAAAGCAAATACAAATACAACAAGAATCAGAAAACCGTTCTAATCTTTATGTTCGCAGACGCTATAACGAGAAGGAACATGAACAAGAAAAGAAAAACAAAGAATGAAACTCCTTGATGTGGTGTTCAAAACCACCGGATTACAAAAACACAATATCAGAGGTCCTTCAAGCCCATTTTACTTGCTGCATCTTCGATTAGCTGGCGCTTGAGGCCTTTAGTGAACGGATCCGCCATGTTCTCCTGACTTCAAACATCTACCACAATAATAACACCAGTCTTGATAAGATTGTTCAGTGCTCTATGCCGAAGCCGCACAGTTCTCTTCTTTCCATTAAAAAGATTATTAGATGCCACTGCTGTAGCTGCCTGGTTGTCGCAGTATATTGGTACAGCCAAAATCTGTTCACCAATCATTAAAAGATCGTACATGAGCTCCCGAAGCCACTCTACTTCATCTGCTGCAGCCGCAAGTGCACAGAACTCAAACTCCATTGATGAGTGTGAGAGCATAGTCTGATTCTTCGACTTCCATGATATAGTAGCTCCACCCATTGAGAAAATATATTCTCTTGTGGATATCTCGCTTTCTTCTTTTGAGAACCAATTAGCATCACTGAAGCCTTCTACCACTACTGGATCTCCGCTGTAGTAAAGTGCAAACTTCTGAGTCTTCTTGAGGTATCTCACCACCCTTTTCACAGCTTTCCAGTATTCAACACCTGGGTTACTCGTGAATCTACTCCGTATCCCCACATCAAAAGCAATATAAGGCCTGGTGGCATTTATAGCGTATATTAAGCTTCCGATGATGCTAGAATACTCCAACTGTCTCACGCTATTCCCTGGGTTAGGCTTCAGTTTCTTGTCACACCTATATGGAGTATCAATTCCTGGAAGATTCTGATATCCATAGCGTGTGAGCATCTTCTTCACGTAGTAAACTTATGATAGAGCAAGCCCAGTTTTCGTCCGGATTATCTTAATCCCAAGGATGACATATGCATCTCCCATGTCCTTCATACTGAATTTAGATGAGAGGAACATCTTTATTCTGGTGACACATTCTTCATCTGTGCCTAGGATTAGCATATCGTCCACGTAGAGACAAACGATGATATCTCTATCCTCAGCGAACTTCGTGTACACACACTTATCAGTTTCGCTGACCTTGTAGCCATTTGATCTGATAACTTTTTTAAACTTTTCATGTCATAATTTGGGAGCTTACTTCAGACCATACATAGATTTTACCAGTTTGCATACTTTATCTTCAAGATATTTGACGACAAACCCTTCTGGCTGCTGCATGTAAATTTCCTCAGTCATTTACCATTCAGAAATGATGTCTTGACGTCCATTTGATGAATCATCATTCTGTGAATAGCACCTAGAGCAATCAACATCCTTGTAGTAGTCATCCGTGCAACGGGAGCATAGGTGTCAAAGTAATCAATCCCCTGCATCTGAGAAAACTCCTTAGAAACTAGCCTAGCCTTGAACTTGTTAATAGTTCCGTCTGCTTTCATTTTCTTCTTAAATATCCACCTGCATCCGATGTGATTAGCTACTTCAGACAGATCGACTAACTTTCACGTATTATTAGAAGTTATCGAGTCAAACTCGTAATTGACAGCCTCCTTCCAGAAAATTGCATCTTTGGTCTTCATTGTCTCATCATAATTAAGCGGATCAGCTTCCACATGATAGGTAACAAAGTCTTCTCCGAAGTCCTTCAGCCTCCTCACTCGCTTTGTCCTCGGGTCAGTGGGTTCTGGTGAGAGGTACTTGCCTTGTCTGTGCTAGCACATTCTTCGGGACATCTGCGAGAATAATATTCTTGTGCCTAGCAAACTTGTCTTTAAAGAATTTTGTGTCTCGAGATTCTATGATATGATTAGATTCGATATCAAGAAACCTCCGAGCATCACTCTTATCGGCATAACCTAGAAATATAGTCTTTGTAGTCCTCATTTCCAGCTTCTGTATCTTGAGGTCTGGAAGCTTCACATACACCAGACGCCCCCACACTCGAATGACATTCAAGTTGGGTCTGACCTTGAACCAAAGTTCATGAAAAGTAATGTCAGATGTCGCGAACGACACTCTATTTAGAATAAATATAGCCGTAAGCGTTGCTTCTCCCCAGAAGCACTTTGGAAGTCCTGCTGTCAACAACATGGAGTTCATTGTAAACCCCCTCGATTAATTCTATAGATAGTCAGGTTTGGATTGGGAAAATTTTAGATTTAGCAGTAGATGTTGAGGTTTAGAGTAGGGTTAAGTTTGTCTGTTATTTTAATTCATTTAATTAAAATTCTTGGCGCGTCCTATCATTGCTTAATTATTCGGAGCCCAATATCAGCCCATAAATTCTATCGGATTATTGTACTTCTGACTTGACCCACCAATTTAGGCACTGGACTTTCCGTCACTCAAAATCAGTTTTTGTTGTGCTCTAAATTAATTGCACAATTTTTCAAAATCGTAATCCATATTTAATTCTGTGTCGGACACCTGTGGCGTTACCCTCAATTTTGAGATACCAACTTAACCCGTTGAGCCGGGCCAACTAAACGGTCCAAGATTGACTCCAAGCCCCCACCATTTTTGACCTTTGCGTCATGTCCGGATTTTGACCCCAAGTGCCCCTTTTTAATTTAAAAGCGCGTGACACTTTAATTCTATTTAAATCGGGGATACCAGTTTTGCCTAATCCTATTTTAATCCGTAATTAATACCGATGGCCATTAAATTAAACCCATGCCAAACTCCCAACACCCCCTCGCCATGCAAATCATCAACCGCAATTTTCTTCACAATTTTTGCATCATTTTATGTGTTCGTGCAATTTTCCGAATTTAAGGGGCTTAGTTGCAATTTATTAAAATAGGTGTCCTAACCTCATTGTCCTAGGCCAAATGGAGAAGCCCCCTCTCCTTTGACCAAGTCAAGCCTCCCTACCCCTTTTATTTTGGATGAAGAGTTTATTCCTTCATATGTAATCAGCACCACCCATTTTTAATGGGCAAATCCTGACCACACATTCTCACAACACCTCCCCTATTAAATGTCTCTTCAATGCACACATCCCAAGCAGGCCCTAATCCCCACATTTGGGAAACCGCCCCTCTCTCTCCTCCCTCTTCCATTCCCAGCCGAATTTCTTCTCCTCCTTCCTTTCTTTTTCTCCTTCCTTTCTTCTTGGAGAGGAACACTCCCGGCCGACTGCTTCGGCTCGACCCCGCAGCGGCTGTGCGGCCACCCCCGGTGGCTGACCGAGCCACTGCTCTGGCGTCGGGTCGTCTTCCCGTAGCCAGCCCGGCCTGACGGAGCAGCGCCGCTCTGCAACTGCCCCGGCGGATCCCACCCCGCGGCGTACAGCAACCGCTGTACAGTCCTTCATCACTCCGACCAACTGTGCAGACCACCCTCCGACGCGAGCCACTCGAGCCAACGCAGCAGCCTCCCCTCCGGCTCCGGCCAGTTCGAGCACCCCACTCCGGCCGGCCCGGCCTGTGCAGCAACCCCCGACTCGACTGTGCACTGTCGGCACCCGAGCTCCGACGAGCTTCCTCCCCATCCCGAGCCTCACTTCACCGGAGCAATGCAACCACCCGACTCCTCCTATCCAACCACTCTACTCCGACGAACATCGCCACAAACCACTCCCCACACCACCCTCGTCTGCATCTTCTCCTATGAGGTCCCCGCACCGCGACTTCCCCACCACACGCCACCAGCGCTGCACCCTACGATCCGGCCACCCTACGTCCCTCACCATCACGACCTCACTCCGGCCAACCTCCCTCGACCGTCCCTGAGCTCCTCCACGTACTGCCGACCATCCTCCGGCCAGAGACGGCCACCCGCATTATCTCCTCATCGTCATCACCATCAACTCCAACGCCTCAACCACCATCCAGCCATCACCTTCACTCCGGCGAGCTGCCGTCGACCACTCAGCCTCGGTCACCAATACCTCCCCCACCTCGCTGTCGTTTTCCCTACGGGCAACCACTCCGACGTGCCACCGTGCCGCTGCCAAGGTGAACACTCCCCCTCTCTATATGTTGTATATTGTGTATTATTATGGTTAGTCTAGTATTATTTTATATTGTTATATAGTTTAGTTAGTTTTAGAGTTGTGTTAAATATGCTATTGAGATTTTAGGGTTATGAATGCATGAGTTTTATGATATATGTTGAGCTTTAGGGTTTTGAATCCATGGAGATTTTAGAGTTATTACATTCTTAATAAAAGCAAACTAATGGTTGAATGCTAAATAGAGATTTTGGGGTTATTACATGCAAATTGTTGGTATGTGAATGCAATAGATTTTATGGTTTGATGTGACGAAATATCTGCGTTGGTGATTGAAATAATAAATATAATGAGTGGAGGGTTAAAATATCATACGAGACTTTGGGAGTTATTTATTATATACAATTGATTAACGTTGATAAGTGAATTTAATTGTTATGGAATGATGCTGAGGATAGTAAAACATTGATTGTCATTAAGGAGCAGGTTAATTATTATGAAATTGTAGAGTGACATCAACCCATGGGTTACTATGGAAAGTCTAATAAATATTAGTTATTTATTTGAGTTGAGGCACGTCAATGTGCATGTTAACATCTGTGAACACTGAGGTGAAACTAAGAATCGGATCGTGTTTTGAACCACAGAATATCATGATAAATAGAGCAAGATTGAGGTTTGGATTGATGAGATTGTTCAGATGATTAATTTGATTGGATGTGACGTACCCCTAGTCAACCTTGGTCAACCCTCTAGCGTCGTATCACTGTGAGAGTAGCTGAGTCTGAGCATATGTTTAGACGTGTGTCACATCCCTGTTTGCCATATGATAGTTTATTGATTGAGTTTGTATCTCATCTCTAGGTACTACGGGACCCGCGGACTTGGACGTTGTACCGGATCCTCGTCATCAACAGCCGGACGCAGGCAAGTGTACCTTGCCATTCTGTATTTCAGTTTACAGATATTTATTATTTCGTTATATACATTGTGCACGTATTTATGTTGACGTTCGATACCTCGCGTCCGGATCACAACCAGGTGCTGACGTTCGTCGTAACGTCTTAGGATAATTGTTAGATGCTTTATAGTACCTCGATGCACGTACCTGAGTACATCGACACCCCAGGACACACTCATACACTGTGATCGTGCCAGATTCCTGTATCCTGATTCTGACATCATGACCAGAGACTGGGACGACCTTAGGGTCGCGTCTGTTGAGTTACTTTCGTGAGTCGAGACTGTTAGATAGAGGTTCAGGTTCAGCGCACCATCGTTGACCGCTTGGGAAGGGGAAGACAGTTACTAGACGTTTGGGCTCCTCTGCACGTGCTTATATATATATATATATATATATATATATATATATATATATATATATATATATATGTATTGTTCCTGTAGTGATCCTGTATCTAGTGTAGTTATACCACCCGTGTGACTCCTTGCCCGAAGCTGCGGTACGTGCCGTGTGTTTCCGTGTCCGGAGCTACGATTTTATTTTGGACAGCCCACGCGTCGAACATTGTCTTTAAACTGTGTCACACTTATTTGGTTATGATAGAATACCCTGTCGTGCACTTGTATTTTCTGTTTACTTGGCATGCTGTATTTTTGTACCTTGTTACGTCCCTCTGAGGACCTGGTTCCCTGCCAGTTTTGCAGCATAGATGATTACGGAGCATTTGGAGTGGCTGTTTGGAGTTGCATGTCTTGCGAGCATGGTACCAGGTACTCATATCTTATCTACCGGCATTATGGTTATTTTATATTGATTATTCATCTGCTGTTGTAGTCTAGTTTTTATAGACTCATACTTCTTCTCAAGTCTATTCGAGTTAGTGTGTTATTGGGTGGCCGACTCTAGCACATATAGCTCTTTCTTGTATACTGCTGTACATTGTGGATTGAGACATAGAGGTTTACATTTATGGGATATCTAGATTGTGCCCTTTATATTACAGCTTATACGTATTCGAGTCAGAACAGAGTCTGGTCCAATGTGTAGCTGGCGTGTCACGTATTCCTGGTCCTACGTATTTTGGGACTGGGGCGTGACATCCATCATCTATGTCAGTGTCCTGTTCTTCCTTTCTGCTACACCATTAGAATAAAAAAAATATGGAGCAGTTGTTTCGTTGATAATTCCATGTTCTTTGTAGAACGATGCGAATTCCAAGGAACGATATTCTCCGCCTTGATCACTTCTAAGTCTTTTGAGTTGTTGATCGGTTTGACATTATGCTTCAGCCTTAAAGTCCTTGAACTTCTTGAACGCTTCATCTTTCAACTTAAGAAGATATACGAATGCGTACTTCGAGAAATCGCCAATAAAAGTGATAAAATACTTTATTTCGGCCTTTTTGGAGCATTGTTTGAAGTCACAGATATCTGAGTGTACCAACTCCAGAAGATTTGTGCTTCGGTTCACCCTTCTAAACGGCTTCCTAATGATCTTTGTCTCCGCACAGACTTTATATTTCTCTACCTCCTTATCCCCATATTTGAAGATAAGTCCTAGACTAGACTAGACTAGACTAGACTAGACTAGACTAGACTAGACTAGACATCTTGTTAATGCTTTTATAATGCATATGTCCTAATCTATTATGCCACAACTCAAGAGAAAAACTAGAAGTAGTGTCACGCCCCAGTCCCAAAATACGTAGAACTAGGATACGTAAGCATGCCAGCTGTATGAATATGGCACTCCAATATATGAAAACCATAACACACGTACACTGTAATATGAATAACAATTCACAAGTGGTAAACATATATGTCACAGAGCATAACTAAATCTCATCCACAGAAATCATATATAAATAAATGACTTGTATCTATGAACTAGATCTCAATATAAGGTATCTCAAGATGACAGTCGGATGGAAATAAATCCACTGCCGAACCAGAATAAAGAATAAGCAAGATAAATACAATATAGGTACAACCTCTAACAATCATGAGGCTCGAAGAGAAAACCTCTCGCCATATAAGTAGCCAGTCCGGGTCTGCGCTCCTGCAAATACTCATGAACAATACACCTGGAAAGGGACCAGGTCCTCAGAGGGACATAACAAGATACATAAAAGCATGCCTTAATGTAAATACTGTAAAAACTCCAGGGTGACCTAACAATCGAAGTGAAATACAACTTGAGGACAACTTGAGTGTATGGAAAAGTGTAGGCTAGATATATGCTGACGTAATTCACCAATCGGCATAACTGGCTAGTATATGCCACATATGCCCCCAATACAAGGGCGCCATGTAATGTAATAACGTCCTACCGCTCCGAAGAACGGAGAATCTGCATAGTATATAACGTCCATATCGCTCCGAAGAACGTGGAATCTGCATAGTATATAACGTCCATATCACTCCGTCGAGTGTAGAATCTGCATAGAGGAAGTGGGTGTCCCATACGCCTACAAGTCGTCCTCCCCGCCCAATGTAGACATACAAGTCGTGAACATGACGTAGACATCTCGTACTATAATACAAGTCTCTAAAGAAATAAATACTAAGCTAAATACCGTTACACGTGTTGCTCACACCGATGGCCAGTCGAGTATGAGGCATACGTCCCTACATGAACTCACTCTGTGACGTATAACGATACATGTCAAGGCCTGGAGAGTCATACCGATAATCCACAACTTTAGGTGGGTCTACTAGACACTAGGTCAGACATAAGTCCTAACGTCAACGCCTCCGTTGACTGCACTCGAGTCTCTCTCGGACGCACACAATTTTATAATATAAACATGCAAATAGTAATACAGAATTTAAACAGTACAGCAAGGCAAGGTATACTTGTCTGGCAAGAAAGCTGCAGAGTATAATGTCCAGATGTCAAACACCAAGAGTCAGAAGCTACGGCCTCAGAATGAACGTCTACGGATGCTGAAATAAACATCACTAACGTTCCCAGAATAAGCAAAATAGCTAGAAAACACTACCCTTTCGTCCAATTTGGACACAGGGGCAAAACAGTAATTTTGGGTCAAAACAGGTTCCACATGTGGGCCACTTTGCACCGAA
This sequence comes from Iris macrosiphon, assembly GCA_036927795.1. NCBI lineage: Eukaryota > Viridiplantae > Streptophyta > Magnoliopsida > Asparagales > Iridaceae > Iris > Iris macrosiphon. Next base: position 29,464,086 of record JAYESA010000015.1, on the reverse strand, counting down.
AAGCGTGCCAAGGGTAAATATCTCTAAATGGGACAAATTATAGATCAAAAAACTTTAAATGTCAGTACGAACTCAACGGTACGTCCATATGTGGATTCCGGTGAGCCGAACATAATTTCGCCCGAAAAGTCAATTATGGGGCCCGCCAATTGGCGACTTGGTCAACTGTCTCAGAATTGCGTGAAAATTGGTTCACAGGACCAGCGCGATACCACGAGTCCAGTGACGTAAGTTTCGTCGTATTCCGACGAGCGTGCACAAAATGCACAGGGCTTTCGCGAAAGTTGTGACACAGGGATTGTCCGCGGATACGGACTGATTTCGATGCGCACTCGCGTCCGAATAAGTTTTCTCGAACTCTCACATGTCCGGGTATACTACGCGCACCTTTTGGTACATTTGCTACACGACGGGGCGGTCCCGTTTGGCGGAGCGCGCTTCGTATCGCAATTTCTAGAATTTAGGAAAAAATATATTTTCGTAATTTTTAACCTATTTTAATTTTACATACAGCAACAAATAAAATAATATAAATAACAAAAAATAAACTAGGTCAAGTGGTCTTCGCATACCAACAAGAAAAATCGGATTCGGATCTCTATGGTGGAAGATACGAATCCGAGAACAGGGGCGGTTGCAACAGAATTTTCTGAGATTTAAATGTCGTGGTTTTTCCTCGACTTGGCGTCGATTTTTACCTAGGTTCGCATGCGGTTCGAGATGAACTAACATACAAATATGGAAGGGGGATAGGTGAGGATCATACCGGCGAAGACGGGGTCGAGCAGGGGCGCGGGAAACAGAGCTTGAACACAGGTACGCTGTTCGATCAAAATTTTGTCTTGCGCGCGCTTGGCGTGGTATGCGGCCGGCGGCTCCGGCACATGGCAGCGGGTCTGGGCGGTCGGCTGCGGGCTCCGGTGGTCGGCGCGGGGGAGGATTAGGGTTAGGGTTTTAGGAACTATAGTATCATATGGAGGGGGAGAGAGAGATCGTGAGATTGGGGGACGGGTCCTGTTCCGTGCGGGGAGGGGGGGAAGTAGTGATGTATCTGCTGCTGTTGTTCCTTTATATTATACATAAGAGGCGGGTGTGGGTTAGGGTTTTGAAGTGGGTTTCGGGTAGATTAGGAAATGGGTTTGGGTAGTGGTCCATTAAGGTTTTTGAATTCTTTTCTTTTCTTCTTCTTTCTTCTTTCTTCTTCTTATTTTCTATTTCTATTTTAATTGCTAAGCATTAGCTATATACATATATATATATATAGAAAATTTCTAAAAATTTGTTATTGCATACCATTAAGCTAGCAACTGTCCAAATGGTCTCCTACATAAAATAAATTAGAGAAAATTCCTAATGGTTCCATAAATTACCTAAATGCACAAACACCTAAAATAAAAAATTAAATAAATTCTATTTATCCTAATTTGCTCATAATTACTATAATTCAATTAATAATTATAAAAAATAAATACAGATTTTAGAATTTGGGATTTTATATTCTACCCAACTTATAAAAATTTTATCCTCGAAATTAAACTAAGCCACGATAGAAAGTCAAGGATGGTATAAGATTGAGATTGCAACTTATTCCGTACCTTCCTCCATCCTAACCTCCATGATTTTTTAATTGCCATGGGGACGTTCAGAGGGCTAAAATTTGTATTGTTTAAAATGTAAGGCTAGGCTTATGTGAGGGGGCGATGTTGCGCTGCACATTCCAAAAATTCATGGAGAAGATTCATATGGAGGAGAATTAGGTTTCTTCAAGTGTCATGTCCAATGGTGTGGACCCCTTATTGCATTTTTACATAAAAGTGCCCAATAATTGGAAAGTTGCACAAAGATGGAAATTGGATTAATACGAAGCGGGTCAAGATTGTGTCTCCAATTTAAATTGGAACGCACAAGGATACAAGGTCGTATTATTTAGGATTAAATAATAACGTCCGCGACGAATATTGTGCGACTAAAATATAGCACAAGAGAGCATATTTATAATCTACACAAGGGTCAGAATAGAAGGCGGTCATGTCTAGGATAAGGTTATAAAATTTGTAGGAAGGCAATGTGTAATCACCTGAAAATTTAAGAATTTAAAAACTTAATTTTCTGAAATTAATTAGCATTTTCGGTAATTTTTAAAACAAATAAAACTAAGGTAATCTAATTTTTAATGATTTTTAAAAGATATTAATTAATACTAAAATGTGATGAAAATTATATTTTCTAGTATAAAATTAAAAATCGGACATAGGGTAATTTTTCGGGAATTTATTGGACCCCGGATGGATTTTTAAAGCCTTAAAAACTATTGATTTAATAAACCAAATTAATCTGAACCAAACCGAACCCAATATTAGACCGAACCGGACCGGCCGGTCTGCCCGAACCGGCCCAAACCCCTTAACGGGTCGGATCTGGGTCAGATCCAACCCGTTTGGACCTGTCCGACCCGCCTGTAACCTAACCCCCAAAACTTTTTCCCTCCCCGACCCTTTACCTGTCGGCGGCCGTTTCCGCCGCCGTGGTCGCCGACGGACCCCCCATTTCCTCTTCCTCCACCTGCCGACTACATCTCTTCCTATTCTGGCCAAACCCCTGGCCGCCCCTCTCCCCTAGCCTCTATAAAAACCCGAGTAGGACACCGGAAATCCCCTTCAATTCTTCTTCTCCGGCGAGCCTCTGTGACTCCGGCCATCCCCCTCCAGCATCTGACCACCCGGCGCCCTCCGCCGTACCTCCGGAACCCCGGCGCCGCACCTCCAGAACCCTGACCCACCTCCGTCCGCAACCGAGCTCACTTCTCCTCCTCGACCAGACCCAGGTCCGGCCGCCCACGACTCGCCGACCTTCCCAGACCGACTCCGGCGACCCCTTAGCCGTCCAGCTAGTCTCCGGCAGACTCGGACACGACACAGAACCTGTGCCCTAGCCAGGACACGGCCGGACACGTATAGGACACAGAAGACTCGACTCGGACACGCGTGAATCAGACTTTTTGAGCCCTGTTCAGGTACTCATAACTTTCTCCTCGCTGCCCCGATTTCTATTCCGTCAGTTGTGACGCGTAAGCTATGTGACCCCCTCGGTGCCCGTGCAAATCGCTCGGTGCATCGCGACCTGTGGTGGTCGCGAACCGCGATCCAAAAACAGGAAAACCAATGCCCTATTTTACCCCGGAACTGAGTACGCCCCGCCAAACGGGACGACTTGGTCGCGTACGGTCTTCACCGATACGTGCGCGTCGTTGATACGGACGTGCGGGATTTCGCAGAAGCTGATTCGGATGTGCGTGCACACCGGAATCAACACGTATCCGTTGACAACGTCCCGTATCTGTCCATTCTGGAACACGCTGTAACTTAGTGTACACACGTCAGATCGAGACAAAACTTACGCCATCGGACTTGTAGCAATACGCTGGTCCTGTGAGCCAAGTTTGGTCACTACCAGAAAAAGTCAAATTAGCGACGTCTAAAAACGTCGCTAAATAATAATAAATCGTCGCTAATTAGGTTTAGCGACGTAATTAGCGACGTTTTGAAGCAGTCGGAAAATACCAAGTCGCTAAAATAAAAAACGTCGCTAAACGTCGCTATGCCGACGTTTTTTAGCGACTTTAATGTGTCGCTAAATTTAGCGACGTTTTGCGACGCCAAGTCACTAAAAAGCGACGTTTATTAAAGTCGCTAAACGTCGCTGATTAGCGACGTCAATCGCGACGTTACACCGACGTCTTTAATGACCTGGCTATACTTGCCATGTCAGCAATTGGCGACGCTTAGCGACGACTTTAGCGACGTCATTAGCGACGAACTTAGCGACGTTTTACAGCGTCGCTGATTAGCGACGTAATTAGCGACATAAATTAACGTCGCTAAGCGTCGCTACACGTCGCTAATAACGTCGCTAATTTAAAAAATAAAATAAAATAAAAATTTCCAGAATCAAACATTGGTGATTCCCTGCAGTTTTACAGCATCTTCATCATACACACCAACATGATTCAATCTAGTTAACTATATAATCCAATTAAATTAAAAACCACAAGAAGTATCAATCCAATTAAATGTGGATAACTATATAATCCAATTAAATTAACTAAAAAATTCAAGACCACAAGAAGCATCATACATCATGTCTATTGTTGAAGTACCAATAATTCATAAATAATAATAAAAATAACTAGACTACTACGGATCTGCAGGAGGCTGACCAGCGGCGCGCTTCAAGGATAACAACTCCTCATACTCGTCCCGTAGAATCGACACCGATGTCGATGGAGAAGGCAGTGACGTCGGTGGCGGCCGTGCCCGCTCCAAGTCTGCGAGTCGCTGGTTGTAAGAATCCAGGGTAGATAACAGCCTCGTACTGCTATCACCCATTGAATCTTGCATCCTCGTCAGGTTCTCGCCCATCGATAGCTGTGACGCATGCATCCTCGTCAGCTTCTCGCCCATCGATAGCTGTGACGCCTGCAGCTCCATGATGTTGCGATCATTGGAGGCTCTAATATCATTTGTCAATTCTCGTAGCTCCGTCATGCTGCGGTCGAGCATATCCAATCGTGCGATAAGCATCGGATCGTCCGCCTGCGGCTGGGACCGGGACTGGTCCTCCATACTTCGCAGTAAGTCGTCACGGAGAGACGTAATCTGACGGTCAACGGCCTCCTGGACTCTGGCCGACGACTGCGAGGGCTGCGACTGCGAGGTGTGTGTGGAATGCACAGCTGTCGGGGAGGCCCTAGATGACTACATCGCAACCAGGGCGCCATAGGAGCCCGTACCGTAGTACGTACCCCTCTGGAGACCACCAGCTGCGGTCACCCACAGGTCGTCCGCCGACGGAGATGGACCGGGCTGCGACGAAGCACCAGCCTCTCCAGGTGTAGGTGCACTAGCAGTCGCCCGCTCACGAAGCCTAAGATACTCGGCCTAGAAAAGGTTTGGAAACTCAATAATTGCGTAAGTTATATTAAAATAAACACAAAGTAAAGTAATACTTACATAGGTCTGTGAGGCCCTCTCATCAATGAGATTTCCGTCCTTGCGATGGGTGGCCAAGAAGACGGTCACCATGTTTGCATCCTCACCCCTCTGTACCTGTTAAAAATATATTTTTTATTACTAAACTTAAATATTTTTTCCAAGTACCATTTTATGGTACTTATATTAAAATAATATATTTTAAAAGAAAAAATATACCAAACGACGGAAATGTTCCGTCATCGGAATCGAGCCACCACACCACTTGGCAGCATTCTGCCTAGCCGCCTTGGCCTTCTTAGACCTTTCCTTGTAGCTCGGATCGTCGAATCTAGCCCTCATCGCAGTCCACTGCTCAGGCGTGATCCAACCTTGGATCGGTTTTTCAGCACGATCACGAGCCTTCTGGTCATCCAGAGCATCTCGGATAAGCTTGGCGGCAACGGTAGGAAAGAGCCGCTCGATCAACTCGGCCCGGTGCGGAGGATAAAAATACGTTTGCTACAATAAATAATTTATTAAGTTAGCAGCACGAATATGCATAAATTAGAGGATTTATTTAATATACTTTTACCTGGAAGTGCGCAAACCAGAACGCCTTCCTCTCCTCCGGAGCCTCAGAGTAGTTGATCCAAGGGCCACCGTAGTTGTTCCTCAGAAATTGGCCCAGGCGTCTCTGAACCGACGATGGACGATATCTATACAGAAATAATAATTTAGATTACTGAAAAAGTCAATATACGATGAATAAAGAGAAACACAAATATATACTAAACCATCTAATTGACTTACTTTGTACCGTCGGCCCAAATCTCTGTCCTCGTCTCCTCTGGTGGTGCGCATGGAGGATCTTGCTGATGCTGGGACAACGTCGGTACGACCTCCTCTACATGCTCATCAGTCTCCATGGTTCCGTCAGCAGGAGGAACGCTGGACGAGGGAGTACTATCACGCCTGGAACTACTCGTCCCAGGAGTGATGCCACGCAATGTCGTCGCAGTCGGAGATGTGGCTGCTCGATATACTGGAGTACTGGGCGACGATGATCCGGAACCAACAGTAGGCAGTACCGGAGTGGCACTCTGTCTACCTCGGGACCTGCCGAATCCTCCGCGTCGTCCTGTCATATCTGATAACAACATATGATGAATATAGAGAAACACAAATATATACTACATTCTACAGTCAAAATGTGATACATATCTCAAAGCATTATACAGTCAAAATATAATACATATATTCGTTAATGTCAAAATGTGATACATATCTCAAAGCATTTTACAGTCCAAATATAGTTACATTCTACATGGAATATTTTATATTTTCAATCATCTTCAGAAAATTCATCTTGTTCGCCTTCCTCGTCCTGCTCTTCCTCTTCCTCGTCTTCACTTTCATCTACTTCGTCCTCTTCGGATAATTCTACATCTTCTACATTATTACTCGTGTAATGAGTAACTTCCGTTGAGTCCACATCTACAATATTTGTTACAAGAAGTAGATCGTCCTCCTGATAAGCTATTTCGTCAATGTCAAAGGTATTTCTAGCTTTAGTCTTGCATACTGCCCACCAATCCGACCTCGCTGTCCCCCGTCTAGGATAAGTTGTGAAGTACACGAGCTGAGCCTGACTTGATAGGACAAATGGTTCGTAGCCTTGATATCTACGCTTGTAGTTTATATCCACAAGGCCATGCTTGTCAATTTTCCAACCTTGATCTTGAATCGGATCGAACCATTCACACCTGAATAGCACGATATTAGCAGGTTCTGGGCCATAATTATATGTCAACTCCACAATCTCTCGTAAGATGCCAAAAAAATCATTGCCCGGATTGACGTCTTTGTAGTTTGTAGATTTGATACACAAACCACTGTTTTTCGTGGAATCAAGATCCAGAAAGCTGTCTCTGATAGGAGCATTTGTTGACTTGAACCTGAACCCATTCACACAGAAACTTGGCCATATTTTTACGGCAGTAATTGGTCCCTTGGCTAGAGTCCTAATAGATTCAGTCTCGGATGATATTAGATGATCGACCTAAATACCAAAGTAGCGATGGTAAGTTATTTGTTTTACAAGTGCAGAAATAAAAAGTAATTACCAAGTATCTTACATATGCGCTCAACCAAGAAGGAAAATGGCATCTCATTTCTTGTTCTACTTCTTCGTCTGTTATGTAGGGTCTAACCGACCTCAACTCATCATTATATGTGCTGAAAAACAATGATGCAACTGCTAATTAGTAGCATAATAGTATCTTATACTATTACATTGAGATGATGTAAATGTGGACGTATTAATTACTTACCCCTCTAGCTTCTCCACTTCATCCTCGTCGCAATTGAGTAATATATACAATTGAGCAGCCCTTAGCTCATCGTCATTCAAATATCTCTTCTTCATTTTTCTCGAAGGCTTTCCGGATGCATTGAATACTTTGAGTATTGCATCATTAGATTCCTTATATGCGTCGTCGTTTCTGGGAGCTTTTATCCTATTAGTAGCAACATGCGGTTTAAAATACGTCGAGCAAAAGTTTGTAATCTCCTCGAGAACATAAGCTTCACAAATAGATCCTTCAACCCGTGCCTTATTTTTCACCTTTCTCTTTAGGTGATTCAGATGACGCTCGAAGGGGTACATCCACCGATAACCGACAAGACCACCAACACGTGCCTCATAGGAAAGATGAATTGGCAAATGCTCCATAGAGTCAAAGAATCCTGGAGGAAACACCTTCTCGAGCTTACATAGTGTTACCGCAATGTCCCTCTCTTGCTTTTCTAGACGATCGACGAGCAACTTAGTACAACAAAGATCTCTGAAGAATATGCTCAGCTCTGTCAATGGGTCCCAAACGACCTGCGGTAAGAATTCCCGAAATGCAATCGGAATTAACCTCTCCATGAATACATGACAATCGTGGCTCTTCATACCTACTAGTTTATTCGCCTTGAGGTCGACGCATCTTCTCAAGTTCGACACGTACCCGTCTGGAAACTTTAGACCCTGAATCCACCTACAAAGTCTACCTTTATCCTCTTTATCCAGTGAGAAAACTGACTTAGGTTGCTTTAACTTTCCATTCCCCTCCTCTATCAGATGCAATGCAGGACGTCTACATATGTCTTCTAAGTCCAACCTGGCCTTCGGATTATCTTTCGTCTTCCCCTTTACATCCATTACAGTATTAATTATGTTATCAAACACATTCTTCTCGATATGCATGACATCAAGGTTATGTCTGATCAGATTGGTGCTCCAATATGGCAGATCCCAGAATATACTCCTCTTCGTCCAGTTATGGGTGCGACCAAATCCGTCACACTTGTACCCCTTAGCAGGCTCTTCGATAGCACTTGGTAAATATTTTACCTCTTTCCATATCGTGCATCCGGGCCAACTTGGAGGTGGATTGGCCTTCTCCACAACTCCCGCACGAAAAGCATTCCGATTCCTCCGGTACGGATGATCTTTCGGCAAAAATTGTCGATGACAATCGAAGAAGCACGGTTTGCCTCCGTGTTTCAAACGGAAAGCCTGAGAACGGTCCATGCAATACGGACATGAGAGACGACCATGGGTGCTCCATCCCGATAATATTCCATAGGCCGGAAAGTCGTTGATGGTCCACATAAGTGCTGCCCTCATCTGAAAATTCTGCTTTCTAGAAACATCGTACGTGTTGGCACCTACTTCCCACAGCTGATTCAACTCATCTATCAAAGGCTGTAAGTACACATCGATGTTCCTCTTCGGATTGTTCGGACCCGGGATAATAACGGTTAGGAACATATACGGAGTCTTCATGCACATCCAAGGCGGTAGATTGTACGGAGTGACGATCACAGGCCAACACGAATACTGGGAGCCCGAAAGTTCGAATGGGGTAAAACCGTCAGAGTAGAGCCCCAATCTGACATTACGCGCTTCCTCGGTAAAATGTGGATACTCTCGATCAAAGTGCTTCCATGCTTCTCCATCGGATGGATGATCCAATACTCCTTCGATCTGTTTTCGCCTGTGCCAACTCATGTTTTCTGCAGTCTCCTTAACCATAAACAACCGCTGCAACCGCGGCGTCAAAGGCAAGTAGTGCATCGAATCGGTAGGCTTCCTTGCACCGACAGACTTTCCTCTAACAGTGGCCTTGTAGCGATCAGCACCACATAATCTACACGCTTCTTCATCCTTGTCGTCTTTGTAGTACAACATGCACCCGTTGCGACATGCATCGATTTTCTCGTATCCCATCCAAAGCGATCTCACCATCCTCTTAGATCGATAGAAGTCTTTAGGCAACTTTGCACCCTCGGGCAAGATCTCTATAATCAAATTGAGCAGTCGATTATAGCATTCTTGCGACATGTTAAAATCGGACTTGATGCTCAATAATCTTGTAACCACCTCCAACGGTGAATGGTCCTCACAACCAGGATATAGTGGAGTCCTTGCATTCTCAAGCAACTCCATAAACTTTGCAGCATCGGCATTCGGTGCCTCCTCAGCTGCATCATAATTGTCTGGATTGAAACTAGGTCCTGCCGCATCATAATTGTCAGGATTGAAACTAGGCCCCGCCGCATCATAATTGTCAGGATTGAAACTAGGCCCCGCCGCATCATAAACCATGTTCACCAACCCGTCGTCGTAAGCATCGTGGTCTTGGACATCCATATACGGCTCCACATAGGGCTCCGACTCCGATGCTAGAGATACAAGTTCTCCGTGCGCGGTCCACTGATAGTAATTCGGCGTAAAGCCCTTCGAGTATAAATAATATGTAACTTCCACTTCTGGATGATATTTCCTGTTGCGACATCTCACACATGGACACTTAATTTTGGTACCGTCCATGTACTGAGGGAACGCCTTGGCGAACTGCAGGAACTGCTGTACACCCTCAATGAATTAATCCCGCACACCGCACATGTCATCAGGATGACGGTTGTACATCCACGAACGATGACGCAGATAGTAATTCATATCCATTTCTAGATACTTCTGCAAAATTGACAGTATGTATCATATAAATCATTACATGCAAAATTAACTTCTGTGTTTGTGTCAGTGTCCGTTATTGGAAAAGCAGTATATATATATATATATATATATATATATAATATTACCCAAATAATATCTTAATACCACTTTACTACTATACCTTAACCCACTTCTGTGTCAGTGTCCGGATTTTAGTGTAGTAGGCTCCAGCTGAAGCCAATAAGTTTCTTGAGATGCATGTCCTTAATGATGCATGCTGCGATGATATCTTTGCTCCATTAGAGGCTCTTCATACTGCTAGCTAGTGATTTCAGTAAGTGTTGAAATTAATCCTTTATTTATTTAAGCTGATTTGTAAGTTTCGTTTAGCTAATTCAACTGTTATAGTCATATTATTTAGACCATTAGGCACTTCTTAAAACTGGCAGTAGGGTGAGGAACTGAGATACATAACTCCGCAGTACTTTGCTTTCGACAATTAACCCCTATATATATTGGGAGTGGAACGAGGAAGTAGCTAGAGCTCAAAATTCTTGGGGCACAATTAAGGACGGTTGCTTAGATCATACACTTCCTGGTCGAATAATTGGCGTTCTAATTAATTTGATCACATGATCAGTTGTTGTACGAATATTCAGGAATTAGTTCTAATTTGTTCACCCAATGTACGTAGTCATGACATATGAACATGGATTCAATAATAGCCATCATTTCTTCCCCTCCTCCATTGGACCAATGAATAGTAACCACAAAATCAAACAATTAGTATGTATGTATGTATATATATATATATATATATATATATATATATATATATATTGCAAAAGTGCAAATAAATACACTTATGTTCTTTCTTTCTTATTCATCGATCCATATTATTTATTTATTTTATACTTGAAAGAAGAAATTAAAATCTGATCTCTACATGATCGCACATGCATGAACATTGTCAAAAAACCTAACCCTAACCCTAACCCTAATCCTAACCCCATGTCAAAAAACCTAACCCTAACCCTAACCCTAACCCTAACCCCATGTCAAAAAACCTAACCCTAACCCTAACCCTAGGTCCAGATCAGTGTCTGTGTCAGTGTGTGTGTGTGCCGTGTCTGTGTCTGTGTCAGTGTCAGTGTGTGTGTCGTGTTTGTGTCAATGTCACATGTGTCCTGTGAGAGAGAGAGAGAGAGAGAGAGAGAGAGAGAGAGAGTATACCTTGCCGGAGTAGTCGCGGTCGACGGAGCTGGGGGGGGGGGAATTTGTTTTCGAATCGAAATTTCAACTGACGGGGAAAAATGAAACCGACCCCTAATTAACCAAATTTTAGCGACGTTTAGCGACGTCCAATAAAAAATATCGCTAAATTAAATATTTGCGACGTAAATGACGTCGCTAAACACGTTGCTAAATATTTTGAGTTTAAATGTCGCTATATACGTCGTTAAACGTCGCTAAATTAGACATATTAGCGACGTTTAGCGACCTTAATTGAACTTATAGCGACTTATCTTTTAAAATCGTATTAAAAGTCGCTAAACGTCGCTAAATGTCGCCATTTAGCGACGTCTAGCGACGTGTTTATAATGAGTCGCTAATTTATATATTATTAGCGACGTTTCTTTTGACGTCGCTAAAATACGTCGCTAATCCTGCTTTTTCTAGTAGTGGGTTCGATTTTGAGAACGTTGACAAAATCGCGTGTCGTGGGCCTCACAAGCTCCACTTGACGGGCGATTTTGAGAACGGCTCATCAAAATCTAATTCTGGAAGTTCCGTTGGGTTCGTATCATCGTTCCTGACTTGTTAATACTAAGTTGGATGAATTTGGAGAACTTTGATCCTGACCCGGTTTTCGGTGCAAAGCGGCCCACATGTGGACCTCGCTTTGACTAAAAAATATCATTTTTGCCCTTGTGTCCAAACTGGACTTAAGGACAGGCGTTACTAGCTATTTTATATTTTTTGAGACTGTTGGTAATATTCATTTCAGCTTTTGGAGGAGTATTTACAGAACCCACGGATACAGGGACCGCTACTAGTATTCCAACCCCAGGCAAGTGTACCTTGCCAAATTATGTAGTATTGTTATTTATTTCCTTGCTTATTTACATTGTTGAACATGCTTAAACCTAGGACCGTGTGACATACTTAGCGTTCGATTAATAGTCGGGTGCCAACCCCGTACGCGGAGTTGGGTACGTCATTTAGAGATGGACATTCGTAACCCTTTACATTCTCGTACTTGTTTTATCAAGTACATTATAACCCAGGACACTTGACACCATACATATGACAGAATCTTCCTGAGATATTCATGGTGATTCTGTGTAGGATACAGGATTGACATAGACATTATATTCTTAGAGATTATGACTTGTTACATTAGCTATGATCTCACGTGACATGGACATGAGACGTTATGGACATGAGACGTGTGGTTACATTGGGTGGGGAGAGACATACAGGCTACATGCTGTTCTATATATATCTACTAGTATTGTGAGGTTGTAGACTCTCGAGCAGAGCTAGACCCATTACTTGTTATTACTGCTACCCGGCTCCCCGACAAAGAGCTTGTAGCGGTCTCAGCCTGAGTACTAGTGATGCTCTCAGTTGCATTTTCACATAGATGGTTATGTAGTTACCCTGCTTGTTTCATTTACTATTTCACTGCATTATTTTGGCTTGTATTATTTGTGCCTTGCTATGTCCCCTGAGGACCTGGATTATGGATGATGTCCCCAGGTGTAGCAGAAGAATATTATCCCAAGGTTTACGGGACATGAGCAGAAGCTGTACCAGAAGCTGTTGCTGGAGCTGAACCAATCTTAGAAGAAGAGGTAATGGCTGAAGACTTTTCTTGAGTATATGTTATTTGTACTCATCAGGTACTTTATTTTGGACTCCTTTGTACTGGTCTGTTGAACCAGTATTTTAGACTATTATCGGGTTGTTCCCCGAAATACTTTGCTGAGACTGGATATTGATGTAATTTCCTTATTGCTGTTGATCTTATTATCTTGTGTGTGGATGAGATTAGTTTTGACTTGTTGTTGTAGACCTTATATTACAACTTAAGTATGCCCGATGGATCCATTAAATTGGGTCTGTCCATCGATGCGTGCTGCTGGCCATTGCCACGTGTCTAGTCCCTTGGTATTTTAGGATTGGGGCATGACACAATGGCTAGTATAGTGCTCCAATTATCGAAGCACCGGTAAGGTGCGCTAAGTGGTACACATATTGGAATAAAAATACCGTGTTCTATTTCTAATTGGATTCAAGCTAGCCTCAGTCTCACTATCTAAGCCAAGTAGGTCTAGTTTTAGGTGAGGGAGTTTACAATCTTCCCAACTTAAAAAAATCTCGTCCTCAAAATTAAAATAATGCATAATTTGTTAATCCTTCATGTACATAAGGCAAGTCAATCACAATCTCTTCCAAAATTTAAAATCTATTCAAATCCAACTCAATCACTTTCAAAATTAAGGTAGCCTCTGTTTAATCAAAATATTGTAACCTCTTCTCGATTTTTAATAATCACATCCAAATTTAAGCTAAATCTATATGACATCTTCAAGTTTTAAATAGCCCATAACACTTTTCACATTACGATCTCCAACTATCATAAACTCCTTTAGAAGAAAACAATTTTAATCCAATATTATTCCTATTTTTCCTTATGAGTTTTGTATCCTTCAAAATTTTAAATTCAATTCGCATCGTCAATATTTCCAATAGGTAATCCAGCAATCAAAATTTAACTTTTAGTTCAAATCATCAAATTGTAAAATTTTATATTTACTTCATCAATTGTTCATGCCTAGAATTCTATATTTATCCTCAAGGTTTAAATCGATGATTCAATCTTCAACGTTCAAACTTTAAATCATGTGCTCAAAGTATAAATATTTGGTCCTCATTATCAAGATTTCAAAATTCATTACATACTCATCGTCTAACTCCTTCTTCTAAAATTCTCCACATTTAAAATGACTTGATCTCTCAATCTAATCCTACTTGATCACAATCTAAAAGAATTCAACCTCAAACTAACAATGCGACTTCTACCCAACTTAGAATTTATCCATCTATCATATAAGGCTATACACTTAAGAAAAATATTCCTTAATTTATTTACTCATGTCATTCAATCCTCAAAACTTTAACACCAACTATATATGTCAATTATAAAAGATAGTCACCAAATAATGCGATTGGCCTATGGTTACACCTAGCGCTATCTGTATATCAAACTTATACCAAGCACGAGGTTTCGTCTTTCCGAAATAAGGGAAGACGGAGATCAATAATAAAGAGTTCAAGAGAGAGGTAATAGAATAGAAGTATGTGGATCAAGGCGTTTAAAGAATTCAATGGGAATTGTCAAGGCAGTTGTGGATTGAAATCCTATTTGGTGATTTCTTATTCACATGCTCGTATCAGTACAGTCATGTAACTGATACGATATGCTCAGGCATGTTTAGAGGGCAAGTACATTCGTCTACTAGACACTATATATCTCAATCCACGTAAAGTAGTTATGCGAAGGGCGAACCAAGCGCACTAAGGTTAGCTAGACCTTAATACACTGATTCTGAAACGTATTAGTGTATGCATCCACTAATACATTTGTTGTGAACAAGCTTGATAAAAGAATAAGCTTGCAAAACTAGGCTATAAAATAGCAGCATAAGTCAAGGTAGTATATAAAATATAAATGCGCTAGATCATGATGGAATAAGGTACACATAATTCAAGTTCACAAACAAAACAAAAACAAGACTCTACAGTCTCTACATTTGTTGTACTAACACCTTGTCTAAGTTGCTAGTCGACAAAATAGGGACATGGACCTCTAAATGTCAAAGTCGGGATAAATATTATTGTCTTATGCAAGCATATAGTTAATGCCATTCAATTATACTACAATAATGAGTCAAGAGGACTATGTGTCCCTAGGTTGTGAGACATACTACCCAACTTAAAAATAATTATCTAATACTGTGACAGTCTTAAGGGAATTCTACAAAATAATACTGTCCTTGTAAATACAACATAAACTCTTATTGAGGTTTATGAAAAAATTATCCTATTGCATTATATCGGTAATGGTCACCTTAAGTTTTAATCATAGTGCTCATAGAACAAGTGCCAATAGTAAGAATGGAAGAGCTACTGGTTCTTAAGTGAAAAGAGGATATACCTATATTGGGTTATGGATACGAATTACGCGATTTAAAACTAAGGGTAATCATCAAGTTACAATCTACCAGAATAACTCAAAACTATCAAGTTCTAACTATCAAGCTCGACTTTTCAAAGTTTAACATCGACAACTATAATTCTAGCAAACTACATATCCTTAACATAAGAGAATTCATCTGGCCTATAATTAGAAGTGTCAGGTGGCACGAGTTGAAAGGTGAAGAAGTAAAAGCATAATTAGTCGTCGCAAAATAGCGAGCGCTAAGGTTGCAGAGGGACAAGATATGAGACATAAAATAGATGGCTCTAGATAGCATCATGGTTTCGTGAGGGAAGGTGGTTGCTAATCCCTGTGTTCGAGGTATGATCAAGGATAATATTATATTTATTCCTCTTAGCTTCCTAGGGTACTGTCTGCTAATATCCAGACAAGAATCTAAAGGTATAGTTTTATAATACTATATCACTATAAAAGTTAGGGTTGGTCCTAATTTTCTACCTTGGATTTCTATTGGTTCCTCAATGATAGGGTAAAACAGTATGGTCAATTTTCTAACTAACTCTAGTAGTGTCCATGCTACTCTCAAGTCATTCATAATTATAGCAAGGGATAATGTTAACCAGTCTTCAGATAAGGAATTCTAGGGTTCACTAGATATTCTAAACTTAGTGGCGTGTCAACACTCTAGTGGTACTCTTAATAGGAAGGTTACCTTACTTATCATCTAACAATATGGACTTATATATTCTAGGAGGGGGCTATACTCAAGAAATTATTAGGAAAGTACATGAATCAAGCAGGATACAATTATTCAAATAGAATGGATTGGAAGGAGAGCGAATCATAGTCAATTGTGGATGAGATCCTATACTCTATTCCTAGGTGCAGGCTTGTTCGGTACAGTAATGTAACCGAGACAATATGCTCTCGACCTGCACGGGCCAGCACTAAAAATGTGTCACGCCCCAGTCCCAAAATACGTATGACTAGGATACGTAAGCATGCCAGCTGTATGAATATGGCACTCCAATATATGGAAACCATAACACACGTACGCTGTAATATGAATAATAATTCACAAGTGATAAACATATATATCACAGAACATAACTAAATCTCATCCACAGAAATCATACATAAATAAATGACTAGTATCTATGAATTAGATCTCAATATAAGGTATCTCAAGATGACAGTCGGATGGAAACAAATCCACTGCCGAACCAGAATAAAGAATAAGCAAGATAAATACAATGTAAGTACAACCTCTAACAATCACGAGGCTCGAAGAGAAGACCTCTCGCCATATAAGTAGCCAGTCCGGGTCTGCGCTCCTGCAAATACTTATGAACAATACACCTGGAAAGGGACCAGGTCCTCAGAGGGACATAACAAGATACATAAAAGCATGCCTTAATGTAAATACTGTAAAAACTCCAGGGTGACCTAACCATCTAAGTGAAATGCAACTTGAGGACAACTTGAGTGTATGGGAAAGTGTAGGCTAGACATATGTCACGCCCCGATCTCCCGCAGGCTATTTCGGCCGTTCCCGCTAGGCGGAAATCACCCTCGCCAGCGCTCCCGCGAAACGATCGCTTTGACCTATCCGGGCGTGATGCCGCACAGGCGTGAACCGCGCCCGTACAACGCTGTGATTCATTGGCTGGCGGTAAGAGTTCTAAGCCACAGAGTCGCACAGATTGTCCGAGTACAGCGGAGTCATGAACGCATAGCGATTCGGTAACAGGTTCACTGAGTCGACAAATATAGCAGAAGCATTGAAACACAAGTTAAAGTAAAGAAAGCTCTTTTATTGATATATACATGAGTTACAGGCGACGTATAGCCGAGATTACAAGTCGCTCAAGCCTCTCTCTCTGAAACAGTAAAAGTGTGCCAAGTGGCTACAACTGTGGAATAAATGTACAGGCGATGGTCAGGCGACGCTCCAACATTATGTCTTGTATATGTGCTTCAGTCCCGGACGCACAGTTGCAAGGCTTCGGAGGAAACTCCTGGCCTTAGCACGCACGAAGGAGGCATCCGCACCGAACGAGGTTCTCCCGCACCCTGCAAGCAAACTGGTGGATTATCGGTACATTGAATGCACTGGTGGGGAAGCTACTCGCCCTCTCGACAAATCCAAACACGTAATACAGGTTCCATGCACAACTATTAAGTTGTCTTTCTAGTTGCCTTAGGATCAGTTTTAAGCAAATATTGAATAGCCTAACTCGTGTGGCAGTGCGCCGTGCGATATGAGAGAAAACACGACGAGACTTACCAACTTACCATTTGACCTTCCCTGTCTAAGGCAAATATTGTTAATTCATGCACGACAAGTATAAACACACAGGAGCATAGCATATGCAAACATGAGGTCGTTATTTTTAGATCGTTCAGGTGTTCAGTTCATTGATGCTATGCAATGACTCGCACGCGGATAGCCGCTAAGCGAGGATGACTTATCTATATGAACATAAGTCGCTGGCGTAGCCATTATGGACGGTTCACAATCTCAAGACACAGAATGATATGCAACGCAAGTGGCGAGCCCCGCTGCATAATACCTTGCCCCATAACATACGACTGCTCATACGTCCCGTCCGGATCGGATCGGTCCCGGTGCCCCAGTGACCGTCCGCGGAACTCAACATAACATACCTTGTGCACAAGTTGTCCGCGACAATGCAGGTCAGGGTCTATCCATATTCCATAGCTTGACATGATAATCATGAAACTTAAACTTAAACTGAACGAGCATATTGCTCCACGAGCTGGGATTCCATCAGTACATAACACGATCCTCGTTCAGATGCATACATAGCATGATTATCATTCAAGGTGATTTACGTTCAGTATTCATTCTTGCTTAATGCATTCCCCTGGTTCGGGGATATGCCTTGGTGACCTAACGGTCCCGGATACTTACAGGTTCATTCAGGCACGGAACGACTACGTAGTAGTCTCCCGGAGTTTAGATGAAAATAAGGTAACATTCAAGCAGACAAGCATGCGTTTCTAAGGAACATAAACAAGCACGTTTGCTCGGACCCGAAGGTAAGCCGAGAGATGAAACCGTTAAGGGACTTAGCATGCGAGGGTCTGTATATAAGCAGTATTTCATTTCCATGTTCTAGCAAGCAATACAAGTTGGGATTATTCCCTTAGCTAGGTGCGTTGGATTTATTAGCATGCAGGGGGTGAATCACCTAGCGACTAGCACGAATATTCCAGATTTTATGTGTGCTGGCTAAGCAAAGACAAGTTCTAGCCACCCACCTTAGCGATGATTCGCCTCGGTAGAGCGATACGTCTGAGCGAGCCTCTGAAAGCCTAAGCCAGATTCCTGTAGGGACAAGTCTGGATATCCTTTGCATTATCTTTGAGGCAAAGCAGGTCGGGACAACTGCACTATTGCCGTTTGAGACGGCAGTCCGCTTGAGCGGAACGGGGTGTTACATCCTACCCAACTTAGAAAAAGTCTCGTCCTCGAGACTTACTAAGGACAAGCAGTGATCTAGGGTTGAGGCAATCCTAGACAAGTCGTTGCACTTGTTCATTTGGATATTCACTTGCACAAGCGTCGAAATCAGCATATCGCTTAGACTGGATCGTGCGCACTTTCGAAGGGCCCCTCTAGCGTGAACACGTCAACCAGCTCAGTGATAGCGAAGTCTTAGCACTCGAGTTTCAATTTTTCTTAAGTCTTGGATGGTGCACTAGTTCAAGGCGTCCCTCGAATAGATGCATTCAACCAAACTTAGAGTTAGTAAAAATCGGACAAGCTACTAGCGATACTCTCAAGGGTTCGCACAGGTTGGCACAAAGGCCACTCGCAGCATACAACCAGACAAGCAAGCATAACATTCAAAATGCATTTTGAAAGTATTTAGACTTATTGTTGGAATATCCCATCGAGGCATTGAGAGAGAGCGTGCACATAACCCACGAACGAGCTTTCGAAATAGAGATATCGAATCGAAGTCCAAAGGCGTAGAAGCCAGGCTCTGATACCAACATGTCACGCCCCGATCTCCCGCAGGCTATTTCGGCCGTTCCCGCTAGGCGAGAATCACCCTCGCCAGCGCTCCCGCGGAATGATCGCTTTGACCTATCCGGGCGTGATGCCGCACGGGCGTGAACTGCACCCGTACAAGGCTGTAATTCATTGGCTGGCGGTAAGAGTTCTAAGCCACAGAGTCGCACAGATTGTCCGAGTGCAGCGGAGTCATGAACGCATAGCGATTCGATAACAGGTTCACTGAGTCGACAAATATAGCGGAAGCATTGAAACACAAGTTGAAGTAAAGAAAGCTCTTTTATTGATATATACATGAGTTACAGGCGGCGTATAGCCGAGATTACATGTCGCTCAAGCCTCTCTCTCTGAAACAGTAAAAGTGTGCCAAGTGGCTACAACTGTGGAATAAATATACAGGCGATGGTCAGGCGACGCTCCAACATTATGTCTTGTATATGTGCTTCAGTCCCGGACGCACCGTTGCAAGGCTTCGGAGGAAACTCCTGGCCTTAGCACGCACGAAGGAGGCATCCGCACCAAACGAGGTTCTCCCGCACCCTGCAAGCAAACTGGTGGATTATCGGTACATTGAATGCACTGGTGGGGAAGCTACTCGCCCGCTCGACAAATCCAAACACGTAATACAGGTTCCGTGCACAACTATTAAGTTGTCTTTCTAGTTGCCTTAGGATCAGTTTCAAGCAAATATTGAATAGCCTAACTCGTGTGGCAGTGCGCCGTGTGATATGAGAGGAAACACGGCGAGACTTACCAACTTACCATTTGACCTTCCCTGTCCAAGGCAAATATTGTTAATTCATGCACGGCAAGTATAAACACACAGGAGCATAGCATATGCAAACATGAGGTCATTATTTTTAGATCGTTCAGGTGTTCAGTTCATTGATGCTATGCAATGACTCGCACGCGGATAGCCGCTAAGCGAGGATGACTTATCTATATGAACATAAGTCGCTGGCGTAGCCATTATGGACGGTTCACAGTCTTAAGACACAGAATGATATGCAACGCAGGTGGCGAGCCCCGCTGCATAACACCTTGCCCCATAACATACGACTGCTCATACGTCCCGTCCGGATCGGATCGATCCCGGTGCCCCAGTGACCGTCCGCGGAACTCAATATAACATACCTTGTGCACAAGTTGTCCGCGACAATGCAGGTCAGGGTCTATCCATATTCCATAGCTTGACATGATAATCATGAAACTTAAACTTAAACTGAACGAGCATATTGCTCCACGAGCTGGGATTCCATCAGTACATAACACGATCCTCGTTCAGATGCATACATAGCATGATTATCATTCAAGGTGATTTACGTTCAGTATTCATTCTTGCTTAATGCATTCCCCTGGTTCGGGGATATGCCTTGGTGACCTAACGGTCCCGGATACTTACAGGTTCATTCAGGCACGGAACGACTACGTAGTAGTCTCCCGGTGTTTAGATGAAAATAAGATAACATTCAAGCAGACAAGCATGCGTTTCTAAGGAACATAAACAAGCACGTTTGCTCGGACCCGAAGGTAAGCCGAGAGATGAAACCGTTAAGGGACTTAGCATGCGAGGGTCTGTATATAAGCAGTATTTCATTTCCATGTTCTAGCAAGCAATACAAGTTGGGATTATTCCCTTAGCTAGGTGCGTTGGATTTATTAGCATGCAGGGGGTGAATCACCTAGCGACTAGCACGAATATTCCAGATTTTATGTGTGCTGGCTAAGCAAAGACAAGTTTACCGTAGCCACCCACCTTAGCGATGATTCGCCTCGGTAGAGCGATACGTCTGAGCGAGCCTCTGAAAGCCTAAGCCGGATTCCTGTAGGGACAAGTCTGGATATCCTTTGCATTCTCTTTGAGGCAAAGCAGGTCGGGACAGCTGCACTATTGCCGTTTGAGACGGCAGTCCGCTTGAGCGGAACAGGGTGTTACAACATATGCTGACGTAATTCACCAATCGACATGACTGGCTAGTATATGCCACATATGCCCCCAATACAAGGGTGCCATGTAATATAATAACGTCCTACCGCTCCGAAGAACGAGAAATCTGCATAGTATATAACGTCCATATCGCTCCGAAGAACGTGGAATCTGCACAGTATATAACATCCATATCACTTCGTCGAGTGTGGAATATGCATAGAGGAAGTGGGTGTTCCATACGCCTACAAGTCGTCCTCCCCGCCCAATATAGACATACAAGTCGTAAACACGACGTGGACATCTCGTACTATAATGCAAGTCTCTAAAGAAATAAACACTAAGCTAAATACCGTTACACGTGTTGCTCACACCGATAGCTAGTCGAGTATGAGTCACGCGTCCCTACATGAACTCACTCTGTGATGTGTAATGATACGTGTCAAGGCCTGGGGAGTCATACCGATAACTCCACAACTTTAGGTGGGTCTACTAGACACTAGGTCAGACACAAGTCCTAACGTCAACGCCTCCGTTGACTGCACTCGAGTCTCTCTCGGACGCACACAGTTTTATAATATAAATATGCAAATAGTAATAAAGAATTTAAACGGTACAACAAGACAAGGTATACTTGCCTGGCAAGAAAGCTGCAGAGTATAATGTCCAGATGTCAAACACCAAGAGTTAGAAGCTACGGCCTCAGAATGAACGTCTCCGGATGCTGAAATAAACATCACCAACGTTTCCAGAATAAGCAAAATAGCTAGAAAATACTACCCTTTCGTCCAATTTGGACACAGGAGCAAAACGGTAATTTTGGGTCAAAACGGGCTCCACATATGGGCCACTTTGCACCGAAAAGCGTGCCAAGGGTAAAGGTCTCTAAATGGGACAAATTATAGGTCAAACAAACTCTAAATGTCAGTACGAACTCAACGGTACGTCCATATGTGGATTCCGGTGAGCCGAACACAATTTTGTCCGAAAAGTCAACCGTAGGGCCCGCCAATTGGCGACTTAGTCAACTATCTCAGAATTGTGTAAAAATTGGGTCACAGGACCAGCACGATATTACGAGTCCAGTGGCACAAGTTTTGTCGCATTCTGACGAGCGTGCACAAAATGCGCAGGGCTTTCGCGAAAGTTGCGACATGGAAATTGTTCGCGGATACGGGCTGATTCCGACGCGCACACGCGTCCGAATCAGTTTTTGCGAACTCTCACATGTCTGGGTACACTGCGCGCACCTTTTGGTATATTTGGTACACGACGGGGCAGTCCCGTTTGGTGGAGCGCGCTCCGTATCACAATTTCTGGAATTTGGGAAAAAGTATATTTTTATGATTTTTAACCTATTTTAATTTTACATACAGCAACGAATAAAATAATGTAAATGACAGAAAATAAACTAGGTCAAGTGGTCTTCGCATACCAATAAGAAAAACCGGATTCGGATCTCTATGGTGGAAGATACGAATCCGAGAACAGGGACGGTTGCAACAGAATTTTCTGAGATTTAAATGTCGTGGTTTTTCCTCGACTTGGCGTCGATTTTTACCTAGGTTCGCATGCGGTTCGAGATGAACTAACATACAAATATGGAAGGGGGATAGGTGAGGATCATACCGGCGAAGACGGGGTCGAGTTTGGTCGAGCAGGGGCGCGGGAAACAGAGCTTGAACACAGGTACGCTGTTCGATCAAAATTCGATCTTGCGCGCGCTTGGCGTGGTGTGCGGCCGACGGCTCCGGCACATGGCGGCGGGTCTGGGCGGTCGACGGCGGGCTCCGATGGTCGGTGCGGGGGAGGATTAGGGTTAGGGTTTTAGGAACTATAGTATCATATGGAGGGGGAGAGAGAGATCGTGAGATAGGGGGCGGGTCCTGTTCTGCGCGCGGGGGGGAGGGGGGGGAGAGTACGGATGTATCTGCTGCTGTTTTTCCTTTATATTACACATAAGGGGCGTGTGTGGGTTAGGGTTTTGAAGTGGGTTTCGGGTAGATTAGGAAATGGGTTTGGGTAGTGGTCCATTAAGGTTTTTAAATTCTTTTCTTTTCTTCTTCTTTCTTCTTTCTTCTTTCTTCTTCTTATTTTCTATTTCTATTTTAATTGCTAAGCATTAGCTATATATATATATATATATATATATAGAAAACTTCTAGAAATTTGTTATTGAATACCATTAAGCTAGCAACTGTCCAAAGGGTCTCCTACATGAAATAAATTAGAGAAAATTCCTAATGGTTACATAAATCCCCTAAATGCACAAACACCTAAAATAAAAAATTAAATAAATTCTATTTCTCCCAATTTGCTCATAATTACTATAATTCAATTAATAATTATAAAAAAATAAATTATCTGCCATCGAGACCTTCTCAGAGGTAGGCTTGTACTTGGCGAAAAAATCCTTCTTAGAGCACACGTAGCAAGATGCACTAGTGTCCATCCACCAGTCAGTGTCCATGCCATGTGAGTCAACCTGCGCAATCATAGAAACTATGTTAAGCTCACCTTATTCTTTCGGTTTAGGCTTCGACCTGCAGTCGCTCTTATAGTGACCCTTCTTGCCACAGTTGTAGCACGTCACATCAGTCTTCGACTTTGGTTTGAACTGAGCCAACTTTACCTTCAACTGGTTGAAGTCATTCTTCTTCTTGTAGGAAAATTTCTGCTTCCCTTTAGAATCGCTTGCATGTATTATGTTGGCCTTGGCCAACTGCTTCGGCAAGGAGTCCAACATTAGTTGCCCTTTGTCTTCATCTTCAATGTGAATCCAGTGAAGATCTTCGAGCTGGATCTCCATTTTTTTGCGATACATGCCAGTCTTGAACTTGATCCAGCCAGGAGTAAGTTTGGTGACGTTAACCTCCACCATTAATTTGTCTTCGAGATGGATCTTCATTTTCTTGTGAAAGCTATTATCGAGAAGGTTTGAGCGGTTGTCCATTCTAAATCGGATCTTGCCTTGAGATTGTTAGTACCGAAGCCAAATCAAAGTAGAGGAGGACCACAAAGTAGAGGCTCACTCAAGAGTTCGTCTTCTACAAAGGTTGGTGCACTGTGAGTCACTCGAGAGGGCTTCTACAATGACACACAACTCCACAGCAGCGGTAAACCACGAACATGTTACAAACTGACGACCCAAAGAAAATGCAAATACAACAAGAATCAGAAAATTGTTCTTCTCTTTACGTTCACAGACGCTACAACGAGAAGAAACGCGAAGAAGAAAAGAAAAAAAAAGAATGAAACTCCTTACTGGGATAATCAAAATCATTGGAGCTCAAGGCAAGATTCGCGCTATACAACAAATTGCTCCCAGGATCCAACAAGTTCACACGAGAACTTTTGGAACGCTCTTGGTCACCTTCGGATCACTCGAAAATACTATATGGAATGGTGCTCACTGCTGCCGTATATCGCTCTGGTGCTCTCTGTTTTTTGCTTCTGTTAAAGAAAGAGAAGCTCCTATATATATATATATATATATATATATATATATATATATATATATAGAGGAGAACAACACCTATGCTGAGAAAGCTCAAGAACACATATGCGCTATCCAGTCCGAGTCCGAGTTATAGTCCTAATCCGAGTCGCTAAGTCCCTTCAGAACTTAGCTCCAAAGAAAAACTTTCCAAAGGTGGTGACAAAATAAAGATTGTCATAATGCGGTTCACACTTAATCTCTCTAGAAAAATCAACCCACATTGGCCACCACCCCATGTGCATATACCAATACTAAGCAAAGTTATATATTGAGATATGCACATTGGTGGTTTTTCAATGTGGAACTAAAACTTCCAAAGCAAAGTGGAAAATACCAACATATAACCCTATCCGACTCCACAAAGTTGTGCTTCTTCAGGTTGAAGAATAGCTAGCAATTCTGTTTCTGTTATGTTCTTTGGCTAATGCTAGCAGTCGATTCATACTATGCATATGTAGACAATCAACTCAACTAGTTATGCCTTTTATATATTTGTATATGAAAACTCGCACAAAATTAGGATTGTTGGTAATGTCAATTGCAAGGAAAAGTAGAACATAAATTGTTGTCATTCAAGCAGTCATGAAAAGTTATCAATTCAGCAAGCTAGAATGCATAGACAATCACATTATAAGACCGAAACAAAATATATTTAAGAGTTATTTGTATTTAAATTCCTCCTACTAATTCCTAATTATGTTTTCTCTCATTCAAGCTTGTATTTTGTATAGTCCTCCTTGGAAATTAACTTGATGTCTACCATACTTATCACGACCTCTCATCATAATCTTCAACTAAGTAGAACTTTTATGATACCCAACTGTATGTTCTCTCGACTTTTCTTTGTTTGAGAAATCTGTTCACAGTGGATATATATGTATGGCTTTGACATGGTGACCACATGTACATTGATATATAGAGCAAAAGTAGATCGACATCCTAAAATATCTACACTATATGAACTACTCAAATAGATTGTTATTGTTACTATTAGTTATGATGGTCAATTAATCCTTCACCTACTACATTTGCTTCTTATTATCATTTTCCCTTTTGACAAACCGAATGCTTGCGTACTCCCATAGTGGATATTCCTTCTGATACACGCATTCAGTATATCGAGATTCATCGAATCGTTCGATCTTCCAACGGTGGGCTATCGATCTTTCGGCTTGGTGGGGAGGAGTCAGCAATCACCAATGCCTTTAATTGCTGCATGTTGCTCTCTTGACTAGTCACCTAGGATTCATTCATTCTTAGCCTCTCCCCATCCCAGTGCTGAAGACTGTTATTGGTCTCAGTTTCACATATTGCTTTCAATCAATTCTGATCATGATATGTTCTTTATTAAGTTTTCTTCCAAGACTTCACTTGTACTAAAGATGAGAGCACTTGTTCCCAATGAAATGGACTCGTTCGCTTTAAAAATTATGGGCTAGGGCTTCAAAGATACAACACCATCATTGAATTCACCTTAGTTATATCCTAAAATTAGTCAAAAAGCATATGGAAAACACACACATATATATATTATATATGTACGTGGGGTCGGTGGCCTGTTTGTTACGATGCGGGGCTCCCGTGGAGATGGACACGGTTCGAATCTCCCTTGGGAACTTAGTTCCTAATCCAATAAAAATAATATATATATATATAAAAAGGGATATGAGCCATATGAGGAATAGAGTGTACTAATGCACATCTCCGATTTTTTGTATCCCATGTTATCAACCGTTGGATCTTGTTTAAGTCATCTAATCTTAACTGTTGCTTTGAACAACGGTTAAAATTAGATGACTTAAACAAGATCCAATGGTTGAAAGCATGGGGATGCGTAATTGGTGGGAATGTGGATCCTCCCCCCCCCCCCTCTCTCTCTCTCTCTCTCTCTATATATATATATATATATATATATATATATATATATATATATATATATGAAGAAAAAAATTTGACATGATGTCGATAGAGTGCTGAATGAGATGTGGCACTTGTCGAAAAGAGACGTCATTTTTTGGAACTTATTCGGAAATTAAACCGACAAGAATGGACTAATCGGATAGAAGAAGAATGCAATTCTCTCTGACTGATTTTATGAGCACGATACAGTTGAAGGTGATGGATTTCTATCAAGGTTAGTGTAGTATGGTTTCTCAAGCATGTATCCCTTTCGTTTGGGATACACACCTCCTTTTCATTTACCTAATACTCAAATATACAATAGAATCTCAAAAGAAGATATTTTTTTTATCTTTCTTAAATTTTACTCCCTCTTTAAGGTGTATTGGTAATTTGGTACCACTCCAAGTAGTAGATATATGTCCATGAAGAAGTAAAGTTTTGATCAAGCTAGAACTAATATATGGTCATAGGTTGGCTTCAATGTAAGTAGACCTTGATTGCTTAACATGGATTGAGGAGTTTATGGCATGGGAATTTCTGACTTCTCATAAGAAGAAATTGCTTTTCCTTAAAGAAATGATAGAGGAAAAAAATATAGGTAGGAGAACGTATGTTGTTAGGTATGGTTGGTATACTTGGAATGGACATTAGCTCTTTTGGTTACTATGTAGTCCTCATATATTTATTTATTTAGAAGTTCAGTTTGCTTCCATATCCAGAAACCCCTAACCATAATCCTATTCCTAGAGATTTAATCCCCTAGGTTGTAGAGCTTTGCTTTAAACTAACTTAAATTACATAAAATTATGGAACTATAGCACGAATGGCTAAAACTAACATATCCTTTCGCAAATTAATATCACCATCCTCGCTCAAGCCTTCTCTTATCCAACTAGGGTTAGCTTTGTAGCATAAGAAAGATCCATAAATGGATTAACAAATTTTATGACCAGTTCAACCTGACACCAATTCTATATATGCTGTTGCCAAATTCCTCTCCAAGATGGCCATGAGCACGAGGACATGCCATATCTAGATACTTAAATGTACACGTATTTTTGGCTATATGGCTTATAAATGTCATTCAACTAAGGAGCACTCTCCAAATTCCCACGGAATATAAGTCTAGACAAAGACTAAGTTGATACAATTTCTTATAGGGAATTGCATATCGATGTTCATGACAGACTACGCCATAGAGTGAAAGAAAACGGCATTCTCTTGAGTCGAGAAAACTTCTATGCTTCATATCTACGATATTATGTTGTAACAAGATACGGCCTTCTTATATATGCTTTTGAATATTGAGTTATGCATGCATGGTTTTAGTCGACCATATAATACATCTTCTATGAGCTATAAGAATGAAGAACTCAACAAGTGCAATTGTTCATTGTCCACACGGAAACTCTACTTGTTGTTTGCATCTTTAGCTTGAGTATTTCTTGGGAATTAGATGGACATGGGAAAAGATTGGCTGCCTGCACTTTGGACTAATTCCTGCAGATTCTCTCTAATTAATTGGATGAACAACAAATCAACTAGATGGAAATCTGGGTACATGGAAACAGTTAGGTCAGTTAAAAACATAAGAGGTTTGGTGGGACAATACCTTGACTCAACAGGAGAAGCATTAGGTTATGCAGATATGAATAATTCTTTTTTGTTTGTTTCTGTGTGTGTGTGTGTGTGTGTGTGTGTGTGTGTGTGAGAGGAGTTGGTTGGGATGTGGACTTCTAGTTCTCCATGATTAGTTTAAACTGTAATGAATTGTTATAACTGTGACAAACTTCCAATAGTAGCAATAATTACATATAATTTGTTGTATAAGAAAGGAAAAGCTGGGTATAAAATTATTATTTTGTGTTTTGGCAGCTATAAATTAATATGAATAATTGGTGATCAAGTGGAGAGGTGAAGAAAGGGACCTCTAACTATCAACCAACTGTTGCAAAGATGACTGCTGCATGAGAACATATCTATACATGTGTCAAGAAGACTAACGTGGCAATTAAGATTTATTTATCGAACCTAAGTTACATGTACCCCCGCTATTGTTTTCATCTAATTAGTTTTGATTTCCTGGTGTGGGGTTAGGCCAACAGTTAAACCAGAGTTTGTTGAGTTACCTCAGAAACAAAAAAAAAAAAAAAAAGAAAAAAAAGAAGAAGACATAAAGTAGTGTTGTTATTGTTGAACATGAACTCTATATCAATCTTGTTAGTACATAAACAGTTAGTTTATAGATGGTACCTTATATGAAACAGAAATATCAACAAACAATGTTCACTTGTGTATCATTTATGTTATGTCTCTCTCTTATGAAGATGACCTAACTTATACTTGCATTAAACAGAAGGAGCTTCTAAATATCTATGCAAATGTGTTGGCACTTTTTCTCTCTCTCTCCTAATTTTTGCATTCACAAATATTTCACTTTAGATCTCTCAATTCAAGATAAGAGAATTAATCATAGGGTTTGTCAGAAACGTACCAGACCGACGGTTGAACCGAGTATGACCGAAATTTGCAAAAAAAATTGGTCCAGTCTGACTTGAACTGGATTTTTTTTAAGAACCGTCGATTTTTTAAGAACCAGGTTTTGACCGGAAAACCGTCTGAACCGGTATACAATTGAACCGTCCGATTTTGATTTTTTTATAAAAAAAAACTCAAAATAGTTTATCACATGAGATTTAGACAATTTGGTTCTTGGTTTGGTTTCGAGACACCTTATAGTTGTAAAACCAAACCAAACTAAACATACTTTGAACCAAACCAATACAAACCAAGAAGTAAATGTACAGACCTCAAATCATTTGATTCTCGTAAGAGCCTATCTGAACCCCGGTTGAGCCGCGACCAGACCTGTACCAAAGATTTTCGGTTCAATCATCGGTCCGGTTTTAAAAACATATTGTTTAATCCTCTTGTTAAGTCCACGACCAATATTATTATGTTTGGTGTCTCAATGTGTTCCATCATTATATGAGACAAATGTTACACTCCAAGTTGTCCTCATCAATTGAATGCTTTACACTTACCAAATCTCTACCTTGACTTGGGCTCAACCTGAAGGAAGATGGTGTACTTCTCGTGATTCTAGTTGCAGACCAAAATGCTAATTAACCAAGCCTGATTAGAATTGCGATGGCCGACATCAATTTACAAAGGAATTGCAATTATAGAGTGTACAAAACTTTCCCTAAAAGGAAAATCTATGTGTGGATGGTTTGTATATAGAAATTTGGCATTCAATCAGTTTTGTATATGATCAACCTCATGCTGTAGAAATTCTTCACAAGTACAACTAACCAACCCCATTACAAGCAGAACAACAACAGCAACACACCTTACATTTTAGGGCAGCTGAAGACCCATTACCTGACCCAAGACCATAACTCTTACAAACTTCCACGTGCGCGCAGCCTACGTACTTCTAGGGCAACTGTTGGTTTCAGGTAGGTGTGCACCCCCACCAAAACCTGTACAAACCCTAAAAAATTTAATCCCATATTTAACTTTTATTCACTCCCTATACTTACTTAGTTACCTATATAATATAGATTCATAATACTGTAATATAATAATATAAACTAATTTAAAAACCTTCAAATTTTCCATTTTTTTGATGCTTCATACTATTGGAATAACTTTAACCCTTAACCCTACAACTCCAGAGTTTAGGTGCAATGTCAAGAACTTTAACATTGGTATCATGTGTTTAGCCAACGAACATGTGTTAGCACGTTATGGGAGCTTGTTTCCACCCATGGAAAACGTAATTATATATATGTTTGACTACAACTAATAGTGATAATGTATGATTGAATACTCTCGCTAGTATTCCATTTTATATTACTAGCTTCATGATCATCGATCTACGTTGTACAGTTTGAGGCACCTTACTGTTATTTCACTGATGATTATATATTTTACTGTTTACTTGTTTGACTGGGAATGGAACACCTAGAATGGGTTGTCAAACCTAGAATTGACTGTTGGATTGTATAACAACTCCAATGTCTTTTTACAATCACGATATCGTACTTCGGGATGTTGGTGTACTTTGCAGTGCATAGCTGGCATGGTTACCCCTCAATCATCCCCCCCTCTTCTGGTATTCTAGTGTATATATATATATATATATATATATATATATATATATATATATATATATATATATATATATATATATAGGTGTGTTGGTAACACCTTTGTGCATTGGGCTGAGCTCGATCCCTGGGGAGATCGGCTGTGCTCTTGCGGAGGTAGGTAAAAACAGAAATATATATATATATATATATATATATATATATATATATATATATATATATATATAATTTTATTTACCCATATATACCTTCTTACATATAATAATAATACCATGACATGCAAATAGTATATACTTATATGGAAGGAGAGAGGTGGGTTGGTTCTAAGTAGACGTTGTAGGTTTGAAACACACTACACAGATGTTGAAAGCAGAACGGAATTCATCCCATCAAGCAACTCTCTAGGAGAGAGAGAGAGAGAGAGAGAGAGAGAGAGAGAGAGGAAGAAAAAGTAAGGAATAAAAAAACTCCACTCACTAGCCCACACGTAGCATCAACATCAGCTAATGGTATAACTTTGGAGAGCAGATTTGCTGTCCCGCCACTAATTTTGTTTCATATTCAATTCCTATCATATTACATAGTGTCCATTTTCTATTTTATATCAGTTTGGACCCACGGGACAAAATATATGACAGAATTAGTAGTACAGCAGATTCGATCTGGAACAACAGATCTGGTCTGGTAATCTTGTCCCTTAGTCCTCTTTATCTAAATGGAAAAAAAATATATGCACTTTCCTCTTCATTATTAGCTTTAATAGAGATCTGTTATTCTTGGCACACCTCCACTCTCGATCTCCCTTGACCTTTGTCTTCCTCCTGCATATCATTCTAGACCTAAATATAACCACATCCAAATTCTTTCCTCTCTCTCACTCTCTCTACTTCTTGATCGATCAGATGTGCACTCGAGGTCACTGGCGGCCGGCCGAAGACGAGAAGCTCCAGGAGTTGGTCGCGCGCTACGGCCCTCACAACTGGAACGCGATCGCCGGGAAGCTCCAAGGAAGATCAGGTGCAACTCTAACTTTATATGTACCCACCCTAAGTTTTCAAGGCCAAACTAATTGATTGTGTAACTAACTTTGTTATGTATATGTTACCAAACCCTAACTTATAATAAAACCCAGGAAAGAGCTGTAGGCTGAGATGGTTCAACCAGCTGGATCCGAGAATCAACCGCAGCCCCTTCACCGAGGAGGAGGAGGAGAGGCTTCTCGCGTCGCACCGCGTCCACGGCAACCGGTGGGCCATCATCGCGCGCCTGTTCCCCGGGCGCACGGACAACGCCGTCAAGAACCACTGGCACGTGGTCATGGCGAGGAGGTGCAGGGAGAGGTCCAAGTTCAGGAAGTCGTCGGCCGCTCGCGGCGCCAGGGAAGAGGGGATCAAGTCGAGACGGGTAGAAGACTACTGCAGGCAGTACGAGCGGTCTCTAGCACAAAACCTTAGCATTCACCAGCAAAACTCCGACAACTCAGCCGGAGGTACGAAACCATCGAAGTTTTGTTTGTTGTAAATAAATTTATGGATCCATCGGTCGTCGGGAAAAGCTAATTTGGGTGTGTCTCGTGTCGTCGGACGCAGATAGGGACACTTCGGTCGAGTTCTATGACTTTCTTCAAGTGAACACTGATTCTAGCTGCCGTTCCCAAGTAGACGAGGAGCGAGAGGAGGATCGAGAAGGACATGAGGAGGAGGAGGAGGAGGAGGAGGAGGAGGAGGAGGCTGGTATCATTCCTTTCATAGATTTCATGGGTGTAGTAGTTAGGAAAGATAATTGATGTTTAACCAAGAAAATAATTACCTAACATTAATATTTCTTCGAACTTACTATACGCATATGCATGTATATGCTTCGTGAGGAAGTTATGTAACCTTATATATGTAGCCACTTCTTTGATATGGGGAAGGAAGGATGAGCTAGCTAGCTATAGACCATCTCTCTGAAAATGAGAATTCTCAACCATTATATATGTAATTTCTCGATAAAGCATATTTTTATGCTTTAGGTAACAAAAGTTGATGTGATATATATATATATACCATAAGATTATAATATGAAATCACTTGTTTTGTAACTTTAATTTGGTCCTTTTCTGGCTTACTTGCAACTGAAATTTTTTGCTTTGAAATTGACTCAGCACCTTAGATCTTGCATTTGGAGAGTGAAATGAGAACTACGTACAAATATGACAGTACCCTAGGAAACACATTGTATATGTTACTTCTTGAAAATTATACATATATACATGATAATTGAACTCAGACCTAGTAAATGTTTAATATATGAACTAACAAAATGATAGTTGCACCTGTAATGTTCATTTTGGTAGTTCACATATTGGACATTTACGAGGTCTGAGTTCAATTATTATATATATAGAGAACTTCAACCTGGTTGCAGTTGTCCACTTTGGTTATGGATTTTCTTGCATCCACTATAATACTTTCAATATTGTGATCTGTTTCCTCATGGGACACTTTTTCATGAACTGAGACAGTGCATCTTTTGATGTTAAGTGTCGCGGAAAATTTAGAGTTCATGTACACCCCATCTACGAACTATATATAGGAACAATTATAACCAGTTAGATCATAATATACAAAAATGCTATTTGTCTTCCAAATAATTTGGATGATGTTATCTTCTATTATGTGACGTATGACATGGCTGCCGACATGACATATGACATATGACATGACAATATTTAACATTAATATTAATATTAAAATTAAAATTAGAAAGATTTGGTTGATTGATTTTTTGGATTAAAATTTGCTATGCCAACTGCCATGTCAGAAGTCACATAACGGGAGATGGGATCACCTAAATTTTTTAGAAGACAAATAGCATAATTTTATAATATAACTTAATATTTAGTCTATTGATAGCTGCATGAATTTTCTTGATGGCTCCTCGTGTTTGCAGTCAATGTCAAATATAAGCTTCAATTATTTATTGATCAGCTTAGGGTTTTGGTTATAATCCATATGTATGTTTTGTACCTTTTTATAATTTTATCTATAGTTAATTAATCTCTCTCCTAGTATCCAATTGTAAGTAATGTATTTATGTTGGTGTAAAAAGAGATCTCGACATTATACCATTATCAATTTGTAAATTAACTTATTTGACTAATATTTTAAATTACAATCAATTCTGTCAAAATTATATTAAACAATAAATCTCCCACACCAAAAACTACATTAAACAATATCCTCATTTATCGAAGTTACATATATAATGAACATCCAATACAAACACTTTTAGGATTAGCAAATGGATTACTTTAACACAAATCCAAATCTACATTTAAATCTTGTTCTAATCTAAATAAAGTCAAATCCTAACAAATATAATATTTTGCTGTGTAACATTTTCTAGGAATTTTTGGCATAGCAGGGACGGATCCAGGTATAATCTGGGGTGCCCATCCCAAATTATCTTTTTTCTTTTTTTTTATTATGGTTTTTTTTTTTTAGCTACATCTAGTCCACTCTAACCCACTCTAGTCCACCCCAGTATGTATTTCTAGATCCGTCCCTGGACACTAGTGATTATTGTCTCCTATTGTAAATATTTTTTCTACAGATATTCTCTCATGAAACACTCCATATTATTCCTCTATACAAGTCTTTTTACTGTTGTAAGATATGTAACATGTATTGCTAGCAATTTATCAGTTGAATGTTCCAGTTGAAGTGACATAATATATGTATGGATTAGTGTTGCTATAGTTTTCATGAGATGTGATCATTTGGATTTTTGAATTTATTCTTAATTCAATTCTGCTGCTAAGCATCAGATCAGTATCCTTCATCTTAACTCTAATAGTTTGTGTTCATTTTATTTGTGTTTCCGTTGCATTTATAACTCTTGAATATTCTGCTGCGTGATAATTATATAGATTTAGATCAAGATTGTTAGCCTCGTACAAGTCAATTAATTAGTTTGTACGGCATCACATTCCTATTGACTTAATTTTGGCAAATTATAAGGGCACTACCATATTTACTTGGGGCTAGTCCAGGATTGGGGCTAGCCCACTAAAGAGGAACTTTTACTTATACTAACCCAACATTTTACTCATACTAGTCCACTATTTCCAAACCCTCCCAAACCCTCCCCACCCGACCTGAGCCCTCCCTCCTCCCGCCGTCCTCCTCCGCCTCCTCCCCCGTCCTCCACCGCAGCCTCCCGTCGCCGCGCCTCCCGTCGTCGTCGCCGTCAAAACCAAAAAAGAAAATGAAAAAATAGAAGAACTGTCAAAATTTGACATATATGTTAATTTTTAGGACTGTCAAAATTTTGACAGTCCTACCAATTGGAAGTACTGTCAAAATTTTGACAGTCCTAAAAATTCAACATATATTTTTAGGACTGTCAAACTTTTGACAGTCCTACCAATTGGAAGGACTGTCAAAATTTTGACAGTCCTAAAAATGTATGTTGAATTTTTAGGACTGTCAAAATTTTGACAGTCCTTCCAATTGGTAGGACTGTCAAAATTTTGACAGTCCTACAAATTGGTAGGACTGTCAAAATTTTGACAGTCCTTCCCATTGGTAGGACTGTCAAAATTTTGACAGTCCTAAATTTTTTTTTCTGTTAATTTATTTTTGTTAATTGTTGGGGGGGGGGGGGGGGGGGGACAATTTCAAAATATCCTTAAAATTTCTATCCTTAAAATTTGTTAAAGTATTCTGTTATTTAAAATAGTAAATTTATTATTGGTACATTAAATATTTTGTAAAAAAAAAAAAAAATTTACCAAAATAAAATTTGGAGGTCGAAACATCGTTTTTTTACGATTCTAAAAATTTGGGAAGTCCGTCAAATGGTGAAACGGTTTATCCCGAATTACTTTTCTATACGGTCATTTTGTCTCAAACTGGAGCTTGTTTCGATCTCCCAGTCAAAAGTTATGATACTTTAAAGTTTTATATTTTATATTTTTGCCCGTAATATGTACGTCTTACTTCGGATGAAAATTCTCTCTACACGAATTATGTTACTCTCGTCGAAAACATACAAATAGACCTATTGTGTGACGAAAAACGATTTGAAAACAAATAGTTATGGCCGTTTGAAGTCTGATCGACGGCAGACGTAATATTCGTACGGTAGATTTTTTTTTTTTTTGAGTTCAATGATAACATATTTTATTTTGGATGTTAAACTAAATAAAAAAAAATCAAAATCCAAAACTAACTAAATAGAAATAAACTTAAAAAAAATCCTGACAATTAAAATGTGGACTGTCAAAATTTTGACAGTTCTCATTGTTTGTGGGACTATCAAAATCCTGACAGTCCTAGTTTTATATAAAATTTTCAGTGGGTTAAAATTAGGACTGTCAAAATTTTGACAGTCCACATAGCTTGTGGGACTGTCAAAATTATGACAGTCCTAACAATTTGTAGGACTGTCAAAATTTTGACAGTCCTTCCAAGTGGTAGGACTGTCAAAATTTTGACAGTCCTGATTATAACAATTTGGGCTAGTCCCAAGTAACTTGTAATTTTGGGAAATGGGACTGTCAAAATTTTGACAGTCCTGATTATAACAGTGGGCTAGTCCCGAGTAACTTGTAATTTTGAGAAATGGGACTGTCAAAATTTTGACAGTCCTTCCAAGTGGTAGGACTGTCAAAATTTTGACAGTCCTGAATATAACATTGGGCTAGCCCCGAGTAACTTTTATGATGGCAAATTTATAATTTTTTCTAAATTTTCAATGGACTAGCCCCGAGTAAAATATGTAGTGCCCTTATAATTACCCTTAATTTTTAGAATTGGAATGTGACATAATTAATGGTATCTACATTAGTGCATATATCCAACCCGAAGAACTTTTTTGTTGTTCCAAACGAGAAATTCTACCCACAAGTACTATCATAATTCCATGACAAGAATTCATGTACATGATTCAGATCTACGTCCGGACTTAATAGGAGCAAGGTTCAAAGTATCGATATCGGAATCGGTATCGGACCATTCCTGTGAGTATCGGGATCGGCGGTATCGGTAGTATCGGCGGTTTCGGATCGGAGTATCGAATTTTTTAGTATCGAAAAGCAAACAACTATTAGTAAATTATTAACATTTTAGAGAATATATTTTATACATTTATGCATAATTTAAAGTATTTTCAGTATTGTTTCTTAGTATTTTTGATATTGAATGAAATAATAGTCATCCTTGTCGATTGATTTATATGCGATAGATAAATTTTTCTCTTTCATATGTTTTTACAACCTTAGTATGTTTTTACACCCTTGCTAATTGGTTTTTTAATTCAATATTTTTTGCCGAATTGACCGGAAAAGAGACCTCTAATGTCGGTATCGGTCATTATCGGATATCGGTCGGTATCGAATCGGGACATGCCAAACTGTATCGATATCGGCCGTATCGGATCGGTATCGGCCGATACTTTAAACTATGAATAGGAGGCGTGTGAGGCATTTGCCTCAAGTCTAACATTTTTAGAGGGTACAAATTATTTTTTTATAGTGTATGTAACCAATTTTTTTTATAATGCTTGTAAAGCCTAAAATATTGCCTCAGAATTTTGAGTTTTGGACTAAAAAATAATTTGATGGATTTAATCAATATATTTAGTCAAGACAAAAAGCTACATTTAAAGCCACTAAAAGTCACAAAAATATTAGAATAAAGAATATTTTTTAGGGATTTTTTTAAAGAAAGATTCTTGTAGCCGAAATCTTTTTTTTTATTAAAAGAACTAGTCGTCTGTCCCTCCCTTTCCAAGTGAGTTGATTGTCTTGTTTGTGGTTGACTTATAATTTATTGAAAAAATATGTTCTTGTCTAATACCTATGGCTATTTCCGCCGAGTCGATTTAGTGGTCGGAGTCGGTGACTACGAGTGAATTTTGTTCATAATTGACCTACTGAAATCATTTTCTTTCCATTATGTGAACTTTATAATTTATTAATTTTTTAATAAATTGTTGTTGAATATCCAGTAATACCTCAGAAAATAGCTTAGATGAGAAAAATGAAATATGCAAACCCAAATTTATAACATTAGATTTAGTTTCTTGCCCCAAAAATTTTAATGATTTATTTCGTAAATAAAAAAATATAAATTTTTGCGTTTGTGATAACTCCCCCACTACATCTTGTCTAGTGCATTTTCACATTTTATTTGATTGCATATTGTTATTCCAGAAGTCAAATCAAAGAAGAAGAGGTAGCCACAAAGTAGAGACACACACAGGAGTTCGTCTCTACAAACTCCAGAAGAGAAGTTGGTGTACTGAGATTCACACAAGAGTTTTTCTATAGTGACATACAACCCCACAGAAACACTAAACAAGGAACATGTTACAAACTGACAACCCAAAGAAAATGCAAATACAACAAGAATCATAAAACGGTTCTTCTCTTTACGTTCGCTGACGCTACCCCGAGAAGAACGGGAACAAGAACAGAAATACAAACAAGGAAACTCTTGTTGGGGTGATCAAAACCACCAGATCTCAAGGCAAGATTCGCGCTATACAAGATCTGCCCCCAGGATCCAGCAAGTTCACACGAGAACTTCTGGAACGCTCTTGGTCACCTTCGGATCACTCGGAAGATTCCTTTGGAATGATGCTAAAAACTGCCGCAGGTCCTGTTGGTGCTCTCGGTTTCTCTCTCTCTCAATTTTTTCAACTCACTAAATGAAAGATGAGAGCCTCTATTTAAAGAGGATTTCAGCTTCCATGCGGCATAAAGAAAAAACTAGGCCACATGAGCCACCTGTGCTGCTGTACTGCACAGAGTAGACATCGTCGTCTGGCGCCGAAAGCTGCAGCCGCATGGCACAGAGAGCCACGAGCCACCTGTCGTTGTACTACACAGAGCAGACAGCGCCGCACCAAGCCGCCAACAACATTCCATGTCTCCTTCACACTTGACTCGCTCAAGCTAACTTGCTGGCCGCATAGTGCCTAGCCGCATAGCCCCAGGCCACAAGGCCCCTGGCCGCATGGGATCCTGGATGCATGCGCACCTGGCGGCATGGGCACTTGGCCGCATGTGCCCCTGACAGTATGCGCTCCTGGCCGCATGGGCACCGGGCCGCATGCGCACCTGGCGCATGGGCACCGGGCCGTATGCGCACCTTGCCGCATGACCCCTGGCCTCATGGGCACCTGTCCGCATGGGCACCTAACCGCATGGCCCATGGCCGCATGTGCACATGTCCGCATGGGTGTTTGACATTCGATATCAAAACGAGAACTAAAAGAATGATT
This sequence comes from Iris macrosiphon, assembly GCA_036927795.1. Taxonomy (NCBI): domain Eukaryota; kingdom Viridiplantae; phylum Streptophyta; class Magnoliopsida; order Asparagales; family Iridaceae; genus Iris; species Iris macrosiphon. Next base: position 29,425,122 of record JAYESA010000015.1, on the reverse strand, counting down.
TTGATTAACAAACTAGAGCGTACAGAGAAGAGTCCGAAGAGACAATCTAAGTACAACTTTATTTTGATCTAGGGGGTAACGATGGAGGGTTAAGAGATTAGCAACTCTCTTTACTCCATGGACGATCCGGACGAAGAAACTTCTCTCCTTGGTTTTAGTGTGAATCCGCAGATAGCCAACCCTTCTCCCTCTTTTTTGTTTTTTTATAGGGGTAGTACCCTGCTTTTTATAGCGGTGTTATAGGTACCGCATATGCCCATGCATGGTTGCTGCGTGCTTCTTCAGCAGGATGCGAATGTAACGTTACAGGATGGTGTGGGCAAGTCGCCACATGGGTTTGGTTAAAAAAATTGTTTGAAGAGATCTCAGGGTAGTTGTACGCATAACTAAGTCAATTGGACACTTGGTCACCCCCAACTGTGCGAGAAATCATCTTCGGTCGTAACAAAAAATCTTGTGAGTCGAGAGCCGCATACTCTTGTAGTCGCATAGAAGCTCTCGTTGGTCTTAGTCGGAATGACCCTCTAGCTGTACGTGGACGAGGCAGCATGGGCCTTAAAGCTGCATGCTTCCTCTTATTTGGCCTTGGTCAGATGGATGCTCTGGCCGCATGATATCGAGGCCGCATGGGTCTTTAAAGCCGCATACGCAGGACACGTGGCATGGCCCGTCTGTCGAGGCATTTAATGCATTGATGTGACTTATTATCTTTTTTTGGGTAGTCGTCTGCACGAATTTTGTTACGCCCCAGTCCCAAAATCTATGGGACCAGACACGTGACAATATCCAGCTGGTACGACTCCATAGGACTTTTCAATTTAATGGACCCGACGAAGTGCACTTACGTTGTCCACGGTCAAGTGATCCAGTTAATAATCTAATTCTAACATGCAACAAGTAAACTAAATCTTAATTCATGGTAAATAATCTCAAGAAAGAACGATACGCATCATCAGTCTGCAGCCCAATAATACATCCGTTCGAATAGACTAAAAGAACAACATAGGCCTATAAACACTAGGCTATAAAAGCTGAATCAAAATAGAAAGTAATACATGACTGTAATAGCAGGAAATGTAAGGATACCTACAATGATGTCCATACTCCACTAGTTCAAATATCCTGCAAACTGCACAAATAACCTGGAAGGGAACCGGGTCCTCAGAGGGACATAACAAGATATAAAAATACATGCCATAAAGTAAATATTGTGAAAACTCAAGGGTGAACTAACCAGCTGTCACGCCCCAGTCCCAAAATACCGAGGGACTAGACATGTGGCAATGGCCAGCAACACACACCAATGGGCAAACCCAATTTAATGGACTCATTAGGGTATACTTAAGCTGTAAAACAACAGTAAATGTCTACGATACTAATCTCATAAGATAAATACAATCAATATCTGAATAATCAAGATAAAATAATAATCAACAAGTCTTAATAAATGTCTCAGAGAACAACCCGATAATGAATTTAATACATTATTCCACGAGACATGAAATAGAGTATCAAGAACAGAAAATATTGAGTATATAAAGCAAATACTCAGGAGAAATCTTCTGGCATTACCTTGTCCTCTGGTGTTGGTACTGCTCTAATGTCTGCTCCTGTCCCGTACACCTCGGGGTAGAACTCCTTTGCTAAACCTGGGGACATAATCCGGATTCCAGGTCCTCAGGGGACATAGCAAGGTACAAGAATAACTTAAGCCAAAGTAAATACAGTACAATAATAAATGAATCAATAAGGTAAACTAAGTACCAGCTAAGTGATATGCAAAATAAGAGCATCACTAGAACTCAGGCTGAGACCATTACAAGCTCTGTGTCGGGGAGCCGGTAGCAGTGATATCATGTAGGAGCCTAGCTCGGCGTGTTTACGGCACCGTAATAATATAATCAACCTGTAGCATGGTGTCTCTCCCCACCCAATGTAATCACACGTCTCATGTCTACGACATCTCATGTCCATGTCATACAAGATCATGACCTCTAACTGATGCAGCGAGTCATAATGATAGCTAAGTATATGTAGTATCTATGTCACGAATCCTGTAACCTATACAGAATCACTATTAATATCTCAGGAAGATTATGTCTCATAAATAGTGTCAAGTGTCCTATGATATGATGTCACGCCCCAGTCCCAAAATACGTAGGATTAGGGCACGTAAGCATGCCGGCCGTATGAATATGGCACTCCAATATATGGAATCCATATCACACGTACGCTGTAATATGAATAACAATTCACAAGTGGTAAACATATATGTCGCAGAGCATAACTAAATCTCATCCACAGAAATTATATATAAATAAATAACTAATATCTATGAACTAGATCTTAATATAAGGTATCTAAGGATGACAGTCGGATGGAAATAAATCCACTGTCGAACTAGAATAAAGAATAAGCAAGATAAATACAATATGAGTACAACAACTACCAACTACTGAGACTCGAAGAGAAGAGCTCCTCTGAATATAAGTAACCAGTCTGGATCTGCGCTCCTGCGAATACTCATGAACATCTACACCTAGAAAGGGACCAGGTCCTCAGAAGGACATAACAAGATACATAGAAGCATGCCATAAAGTAAATACTGAATAAATAAAGGGTTGCACTAACCATCTAAGTAAAATGTAATTTGAGGACAACTTTGAGTGTATGGGAAAGTGTAGGCTAGACATATACTGACGTAATTCACCAATCGGCATGACTGGCTAGTATATGCCACATATGCCCCCATACTAGGGCACTGTATAATAACGTCCATCTCCGAAGAGCATGGCATCTGTATAATATATCGTCCATATCGCTCCCAAGAACGTGGCAGCAGTATAGTATATCGTCCATATCGCTCCGAAGAACGTGGCATCAGTATAGTATATATCGTCCATATCACTCCGTCGAGTGTGGCATCAGTGTAAAGGAAGTGGGGTGTCCCATACGCCTACTAGTCGTCCTTCCCGTCCAATATAGATATACAAGTCGTGAACACGACGTGGACATCTCGTACTATAATGCAAGTTTCTATAGAAATAAACACTAGCTAAATACCGTCACACGTGTTGCTCACCCCGGTGGCCAGTCGAGCATGAGGCACGCGTCCCTATATGAACTCACTCTGTGACATGTAATGATACGTGTCAAGGCCTGGGGAGTCATACCAATAATTCCACAACTTTAGGTGGGCCTACTAGACACTAGGTCAGACACAAGTCCTAACGTCAACGCCTTTGTTGACTGCACCCGAGTCTCTCTCGGACGCGCACAGTTATATAATATAAATATGCAACTAATAATACAGAATTTAAACAGTACAACAAGGCAAGGTATACTTGCCTGGCAAGAGAGCTGCAGAGTGTAATATCCAGATGTCAAACACCAAGAGTCAGAAACTACAGCCTCAGAATGAACGTCTCTGGATGCTGAAATAAACATCACCAGCATTCCCAGAATAAGAAAAATAGCTAGAAAGCACTCCCCTTTCGTTCAATTTGGACACAGGGGCAAAACGGTACTTTCGGATCAAAGCGGGCTCCACATGTGGGCCACTTTGCACCGAAAAGTGTGCCAAAGGTAAAGGTCTCTAAATGGGACAAATTATAGGTCAAACAAACTCTAAATGTCAGCACGAACCCAACGGTATATCCAAATGTGGATTCCGGTGAGCCGAACACAATTTCGCCCAAAAAGTCAACCGTGGGGCCCGCCAATAGGCGACTTGGTCAACTGTCTCATAATTGCGTGAAACTTGGGTCATAGGACCAACGCGTTACCACGAGTCTAGTGGCGCAAGTTTTGTCGTATTCTGACGAGCGTGCACAAAATGCACAGGGCTTTTACAAAAGTTGCGATACGGGGTATTTACTGCGGATACGGGCTGATTCCGACGCGCACACGCGTCCAAATAAGTTTTTGCAAAATCTTACACGTTCGGGTATACTGTGTGCACCTTTTGGTATACTTGGTACACGACGGGACGGTCCCGTCTGGCGGGGCGCACTCCGTATCGCAATTTTTGAAAATCTAAAAAAAGTAGGTTTTTGGAGTTTTCTAACTAATTTAATTCTATATAAAGCAGTTAATAAATTAATATAAATAACAGAAATTAAACTAGGTCAGGTGGTCTTCGCATACCAAAAAGAAAAATTGAATTCAGATTTCTGTGGTGGGAGATATGAATCCGTGAATATAGATAGTTACCGCAGTTTTCTGCGATACCCAAAAATTGTCATTTTTCGTCATTTTTGGGCGCTGTTTGTGCCTAGGGTTACGCGCTGTTTGAGGTCAACTATCATACAGATATGGAAGGGGGATAGATGAGGATCATACCTGCGAAGACGGGGTCGAGTTTGGTCAAGCGAGGGCACGAAAAACAGAGCCTGAACAGGGCGTCGCTGTAGTTCAATTCTGCTGTTGTTGGTGCGCGGTGCTCGCACGGTCGGCCGGGTTTGGTCGCGGCGGCGGCCGGAGGAGGCGGCGGCGGTCTGGAACTCAGCGGCGGTCGCGCGGGTTGGCAGCGCTCTGGTCGAGGGTGGAGGGGATTTAGGTTTAGGGTTTAGGGAGAAAGAGTTGAATAATATATATATATATATATATATATATATATATATATATATATATATATATATATATAGGTCAGAGGGATTAGCATACGCACGCGGGGATGGGTTTTGCTGCGCTACTGCTTGGCTTGGTTTTAGCTAGCGGGTTGCGGGTGTTTAAGGCTAATGGGTTTTAGATCCACTTTGATTTTTTTTCTTTCTCTTTCCAATCCTTTTTCATTTCTTTTTTATATTTCTATTTAATATATATATGTATATATATATATATATATATATATATATATATATATACGTAGAAAATTTCTAGAATTTATATTATTGCATACCGTTAAGCTAGCAACTGTCCAAAGGGTCTCCTACATGGAATAAATTAGGAAAAATTTATAATGGCTCAATAAATTCCCTAAATGCATAAACACCTCAAATAAAAATTAAATAAATTCTATTTTCCGTAATTAGCTCATAATTACTAAAATTTAATTAATAATTAATTAAAAATAGATTAATACGGTTTTTAGGATTAGGGGTTTTATATATGACGTACTTGATAGTGCAAGCACGAAAATGTATAGGATCGCGATATCAATCTCTAGGTGACGTTAAACAACTCCATGTACGGCGTTGGCACCCAAATATTATTCGGACGCTAAGAAATGTCACACAGTCCTGGGTTGAATAGATATAACTCAGAAATAGATCAAGGGAATAATATAAGGCAATTTACTGCAAGTATGGCAATGTACACTTGCTTGGGATTTAGTTTCCAACTGCTGCTCTGGTATCAGCGGGATCTGCAGGTACTCCTCCGGTTGCTGAAATAATTATTACTATCATATTCAGAAGATATCAAATAGCTAGAATTGTCTGTCCATAAGTCCAATTTGGACACAGGGGCAAAAGTGACAGTTTCTGGTCAAAGCGGGGTCCACATGTGTCCCACTTCATACCAAAAAATGTGCCAGAGACAATGTTCTCCAAATTCGTCAAACTTATTGTCTACAAGTCAAGAAAAATGATACGAACCCAACAAAATATTCAAAACTGGATTCCGATGAGCTGGTCACAAAATCGTCCGTCAAGTGGAGCCGTGGGGCCCACGATACGGGATTTTATCAACGTTCTCAGAACCGAACCAAACTTGGGTCACAGGACCAGCGTATCGCTACGAGTTCGATGGCATAAGTTTCATTTCGAAACGACGAGCACACACAAAGTTACAACGAGTTTCAGAACAGGGCCGATACGGGGCATTGTCGACGGATACGCATTGATTTCGGTGTGCACGCACATCCAAATCAACTTCCGCAAAATCCCACACGTCCGTATTGACGGCGCACACCTTTCGGTGAAGTTCGCACACGACCAAGTCGCCTCATTTAGCAGGGCACACCCAGTTCCAAGAAAAATTAGAATTTTAAATAACCAATATTTTGATCATTTTTATCCTCAAATAACATGCAAATTACGGCTCAATAAATTGAACTAAAAATAGGGTTTAAATCTTGGTCTTATGGTCTAAATTAATGTTTAAGCCAATTTTGAAAATATTTAAGTAGGTTGGTCGCAAAACGGTCGTGAACTGGGGAGTTCGGGACAAATTCTAAATTTTTCAGAAATTAAAAATTATTTTTCTGTTTTTGCGTCGCGGTTTACGACCGACACAGGACATGATATCCCGAACTAATTGCACGAGTTTCGAGGGGGTCACGCAGGGAATGTGTCACAGTAGACATATCGGAAAACGAGATGACGAGGAGAGAGAAAACCTTACCTAAAAAGGGGATCGTAATCGACTAAAATACACGTGCAAGTGACGTCGCGGCGGCGGTTGCGGGGAGGTAGAGCGGCGGGGGGGGGGGGGAGGCGAGGCGGCGAGGGTTAACGGCGGAGGAGGCAAAAATGGCCGGCGGGGTCGCTGCGGTTACGGAAGCTGACGGTCGTCGGTTTAATTTATTTACTGTAGCAGTAAATAGCGGGTCGGGTTAGCGGGTTTCGTATCGGGTTCAGACCCGACCCGCTGGGGTTTGGGTCCGATTTGATGTGGGTTCGGCTCGATTTATTTAGGATGTTTTAAACCGGTTCAATTTGGTTTAAGTTGGTTTATTTAAAAACTAAGTTTTTGGGTCTTTAAAAATAGTTCTGGGGTCCAATAAATTCCAGAAAAATTGCAGTAAGTCTAATTATTTATTTTACACCCAAAAATATTATTTTCATAATATTTTAATATTTAATAAAATCACAAAAATTATTTAATATCAGAAAACATTTATTTTAATTAGTTAAAAATCTTAGAAAAATCCCAAAAATTCTTTTTTTTAAACTGAAAAAATTTTAGGTGTTTACAATCTACCCTCCTTAAGAGGATTACGTCCTCGCAATCAAAGAAAGCATAGCCGGTCAGAAGAGATGACACGGTTGTAAGAATTGTTCGAAGCACGACAAAATCAAATAATCATGACCAAAGAAAAATTGAAGGATGAGGGTTAAGCAAAACACATAGCGAAGGAATAAAGTATTTCCCTAGACAATGAAAGTTAGGTAATTCAAGAGTGAAGAAAATCTGGTTAGAGCAAAGAAAACTACAGCTTAGAAAAACTAGGTTATCAATTATTAATAAGTTCAGAATACTAGGTTTTAAGGTTAAGGATTGGACTATCAAGCACGTGCTAAAGCAATACTATGAATAGATATCTATGATAAAACTTAAATCTTACGCGTATTTGCTACTCCGCAAGTCTGTGCGTCCTCCATTGTCATCGCAAAAGCTTGTCCGCGTCCTTGTGGTGGCGTCCTCTGCTGTTGCTGGGCCTGCTGAAAGAGTGTTGATCTGCTTGATTGCTTTGTTGAAATAATTTTCCACCAACTGGTATCACTTCATCGTCGTAGGTGACAACTATAACTTGTGGTGTTCCTGCGGGAGTCTCGTTGTTTGCTTGTGAATCCATTACTCTGCATCCAAAATAAACTATAAAACACAGGGGAATCAAGGCAGGATGCATGTCAAGAAATTAATTCGAATCTGGTATAAAGATCAAGAATGATTCAAGCAAGTGGATGAGACCCTATAACTTATCCTATCCTTATCGCAGGCTTGATCGGTCCCTTAGTTGAAACCGAAAAAATTTAATCGTAGACCTGTGTGGGCCACTAAAAAACCCATGTCATGTCCCAGTCCCAAAATACCGAGGGACTAGACACGTAACAACGGCCAGCAGCACACACTAATGGGAAAACCCAATTTAATAGACCCATTAGGGTGTACTTAAGCTGTAAAACAACAGTAAAGGTCTACGATACTAATCTCATCCACAGAAGATAAATACAATCAATATCTGAATAATCAAGATAAAATAATAATCAACAAGTCTCAATAAATGTCTCGGGGAACAACCCGATAATGAGTTTAATACATTATTCCATGAGACATGAAATAGATTATCAAACAGAAAATACTGAGTATATAAAGCAAATACTCAGGAGAAATCTTTTGGCATCACCTCGTCCTCTGGTGTTGGTACTGCTCCAATGTCTGCTCCTGTCCCGTATACCTCGGGGTAGAACTCCTCTGCTAAACCTGGGGACATAATCCGGATTACAGGTCCTCAGGGGACATAGCAAGGTACAAGAATAACTCAAGACAAAGTAAATGCAGTACAATAATAAATAAATCAATAGGGTAAACTAAGTAACCAGCTAAGTGATATACAAAATAAGAGCATCACTAGAACTCAGGCTGAGACCACTACAAGTTCTGTTTCGGGGAGCCGGTAGCAGTGATATCATATAGGAGCCTAGCTCGGCATGGCTACGGCACCGTAATAATATAATCAACCTGTAGCATGTGTGTCTCTCCCCACCCAATGTAATCACACATCTCATGTCTACGATATCTCATGTCCATGTCACGCAAGATCATGACCTCTAACTGATGCAACGAGTCATAATGATAGCTAAGCATATGTAATATCTATGTCACGAATCCTGTAACCTATACAGAATCACCATAAATATCTTAGGAAGATTCTGTCTCATGAATAGTGTCAAGTATCCTATGGTATGACGTACTTGATAATGCAAGCACGAAAATGTATAGGGTCGCGGTATCAATCTCTAGGTGATGTTACACAACTCCGCGTACGGCGTTGGCACCCGAATATTATTCGGACGCTAAGCAATGTCACACGGCCCTAGGTTGAATAGATATAACTCAGAAATAGATCAAGAGAATAATATATGGCAATTTACTGCAAGTATGGCAAGGTACACTTGCTTGGGATTTGGTTTCCAACTGCTGCTCTGGTATCAGCGGGATCTGCAGGTACTCCTCCGGTTGCTGAAATAATCATTACCATTATGTTCAGAAGATATCAAATAGCTAGAATTGCCTGTCCATAAGTCTAATTTTAATACAGGGGCAAAAGTGACAGTTTCTGGTCAAAGTTGGGTCCACATGCTTCGAACCGAAAAATGTGCCAGAGACAATGTTCTCCAAATTCATCAAACTTAGTGTCTACAAGTCCAGAATAATGATACAAACCCAATGAAATATCCAGAACTGGATTCCGATGAGCCGATCACAAAATCGTTCGTCAAGTGGAGCCATGGGGCCCACGATACGGGATTTTGTCAACGTTCTCAGAATCGAACCAAACTTGGGTCACAGGACCAGCGTATCGCTACGAGTCCGATGGTATAAGTTTTGTTTCAAAACAACGAGCATACACGAAGTTACAATGAGTTTCAGAATAGGGTCAATACGGGGCGTTGTCGACGGATACGCGTTGATTTTGGTGTGCACGCACATCCAAATCAACTTTTGCAAAATCTCACACGTCCGTATTACCAGTGCACACCTTTCGGTGAAGTTCGCACACGACCAAGTCGCCTCGTTTAGCAGAGCACACCCAGTTCCGAGAAAAATCAGGATTTTAAATAACCAATATTTTAGTCAATTTTACCCTTGAATAACATGCAAATTACAGCTCAATAAATTGAACTAAAAACAGGGTTTAAAACTTGGTCTTATGGACTAAATTACTGTTCAAGCCAATTTTGAAAATATTTAAGCAGGTTGGTCGCAAAACTGTCGTGAACTGGGGAGTTTGGGACAAATTCTGAATTTTTCAAAAATTAGAAATTATTTTCCTATTTTTGCGTCACAGTTTACGACCGACACAGGACGCGATACCCCTAACTAATTGCACGGGTTTCGAGGGGGTCACACAGGGAACATGTCACAGTAGACAGATCGGAAAATGAGGTAGCGAGGAAAGAGAAAACCTCACCTGGATAGGGGATCGTAATCGACTAAAATACACGTGCAAGTGACGTCGCGGCGGCGGTTGCGGAGAGGTAGAGCGGCGCGGGGAGGCGAGGCGGTGAGGGTTAACGGCGGAGGAGGCAGAAACGGTCGACGGGGTTGCTGTGGTTACAGAAGCCGACGGTCGTCGGTTTAATTTATTTACCGTAGCAGTAAATAGCGGGTCGGGTTAGCGGGTTTCGTGTCGGGTTCAGACCCGACCCGACCCGACCCACTGGGGATTGGGTCCTGTTCGATGTGGGTTCGGCTCGATTTATTTAGGGTGTTTTAAACCGGTTCAATTTGGTTTAAGTTTGTTTATTTAAAAACTAAGTTTTTGGGTCTTTAAAAATAGTTCTGGGGTCCAATAAATTCCAGAAAAATTGCAGTAAGTCTAATTATTTATTTTACATCCAAAAATATTATTTTCATAATATGTTAATATTTAATAAAATCACAAAAAATATTTAATACCAGAAAACATTTATTTTAATTAGTTAAAAATCTCAAAAAATCCTAAAATTTTATTTTTAAAAACTGAAAAATAATTTGGGTGTTTACACCAGCTAAGTGAAATACAATTTGAAGACAACCTTGGTACGTATGGGTAGGTGAAAGGTATAAAGCGTAGCGTCGAGCCAGAGGCTAAGTACCTGGCATTAGCTGTAAACTGGATGCCAGTAGTATATGCTGACTACATCATCGATCATGATAGCACGCAGCTAGTAACCTCTGTTGGATATATCGACAAGCATATACGCCCATAACCGGGTAACACTGAGGCTCACGGTCCCGCAGTTTACTCTGAAACTACGGCAGCCAAATGTCTGTCCCATACGCCTACTAATTATCTTCTCCGTCCAATGCCAATGTACAAGTCGCAAACACGACATGGACATCTCGTACTATAATGCAAGTCGCTATAAAAATAAATAACTAAGCTAAATACCGTCACATGTGCTGCTCATACTGATGGCCAGTCAGTTATGAAGCACGCGTCCCTACATAAACTCACTCTGTGACGTATAATGATATGTGTCAAGGCCTGGGGAGTCATACTGACAATTCCACAACTTTAGGTGAGTCCACTAGACGCTAGGTCAGACATAAGTCCTAACGTCAACGCCTTCGTTGACTGCACCCGAGTCTTTCTCGGACGCGCACAGTTAAATACAATATTTAAACAATATAACATACAACTAAATGCTAACTGAATTTAAACAGTACAATAAGGCAAGGTATACTTGCCTAGGTCCTCAAATTATGAGCCAATAACCTGCTCCCGAAGTCTCGCAAGACGATCCAACAACCCTATATATATATAATACATTACAATATAGCATCAGTCGTTACACTAGCACACACACAAACACGATTACACTAAACTCAGAAACTACACAAGGTAGGGGTGGTACTGGTCAACTAGCAGGGTCAAGTGTGCACGTCTAAACGCACGGTGTCATATCCTCGAATACTGTACATAATAAGACAAACAACTAACACTAACACAATATCCAACTCTCTAAATCTCGTATAGTACTAACACATGGTCTAGCTAGCAGGTGAGGGTACACATAAGGCAGTGAGTTCAAAAATACGTTTAATACATAAATATATATCACCTTAGTATATTATCTGCTATTACTCAATGCTTATAATTATATTAGTACACCTAGGTCAAACTTAACATATATAAATATGTTACACCCACAATTAACAACCAATTTCTAAGGGGTAACACTAACAACTAATTACCATGAAGTAGCATGCTATCCCTAATACCATTCACACATGTACATATAAAATCACAAACGAAGGCAAGCTACGAACCTTGATGGGCAAGTGAACGTGGAGGGTGACGTTGACCGGAGAGGGTGCTCTGGCTCCGGCGAGGGTGGCCGCGTGGTCGTGGGAAGGTCGAGTCGGGGTCGACGTTGCTCGGGTCGACGGGGCTATTCCGGCGAGAAGGTCGGGCCGATGGGGATATCGACGATGGTGGTGATAATGATGGTGGTGTTGGTAATGGCGACGGTGATGGTGGTGGAGATGGTGAGGATGATGGTGGAGGTGGTGAGGATGGCGGACAAGGTGGTGGTGGTTGGCTGTGGTGGGTATGACTGGGGGAGTCGGGGGAGTCGGGTCGGGTGGTGTTGGTGTGGAGATGGTGATGCTGAACGAAGGTGAGGGTGGTGTTGGTTGCTGCTGGTGGGGATGCCGACGGTGGTCGAGGAAAGGGCCAGGCGGAGGGAGTGGTGTTGCTGGTGGTGGTGGTGAAGGAAGGTCGACGGGGGACTGGTGGTGGTGGTCGGAGTTGGGAGTCGTGCGGGTGGCAGGGATGAGGTCAGTGAGTGATGGTGTTGGCAATGGTTTTTTTTAGGGTTTTCTTGTAGTGGCTGGTGGTTTTGTGTGTTTGTAGAGAGAGAAAGTGTGTAGTATATGTAGGAGAGAGAGAGAGAGAGAGGGATCTCCTTGGGATTAGGGCCGACTGAGAATTATTTTTGTGGTTGAGGGAAGCCTCCACATGATGAAGGGAGGGCTAGGATTGATGAATTTTGAATTATAGGCTAGAGATGTGAGGATGGAAAGTTGTAGCAAGTACAACAATTAGGAGGGAAAATGTGGTGGACCGGTCAAGGGGGAGGAGATGAAGTTCTTCATGTGTTTGGGCCAATGAGAGGGGGACACCTCATTGCTTAATTACATAAAGGTCCTTTAACAATTGAAAAATTGCACAATTAGTGGAATGTGGGATTGGATGAGGCAAAACACCATGTCTGATATTATGTAGTGGGCTAAAATGGTGTTTGGTGTTTAGTATGAACCTTGAGGGTGTGAGTGGAGGTTTGGGTTAGAGTTTGGTCTAGTTTTGGGTGAGGTTGGGTTCTTACACCAATTTAATTAAAATTAGTATAATTGGTGCTCTTTAATTAATTAGAAATACATATGATTAAAATTGTATGGGACACAAATATCATGGACGTAGTAGACTCAGAATAGAATATTTTTATAATTTGGGTTGGACAAAATGGGTCGATGTTGTGTCTCCAATTTTGATTGGAACGGACAAGGATGCAAAGTTAGATTTAATTAAATTTAAGAACGGACGTTTGTAACGAATATTGTGAGACTAAAATGAAGCACAATGGAGAATATTTATGAGTTATATAAGTGTTAGAATGGAAGGCTGGCACGTCTAGGAAAAGTGTATAAAATTTGTTGGAAAGCAAATGCTAGTGTAGCGCTCCAAATATCGAAGCAACGGTTAGGTGCACTAAGTGATACAAATATTACACAATAATTCTAAAACACCATATTTTAATTCTAATTAAATTCAAATTAACCCTAGTCTCTCTATCTAAGACAAGTAGACCAAAATTTGGTCGAGAGATTTTACAGATTTTGAAGCATCTCAGGGTGATGAGTGAGGTGTCATAACTTCTGACAAACACCAAAATCTGTGTCAGGGAGTTTTATGCGACCGCCATGCTGTGTGGTCGTTCAGGTCGCATATGTGAACTGTATAGAGTCAAAGCCGCATAGAGTCAGAACCGCATGGAGCCATAGACGCATTGGACGCATGGAGTCTAGAACGTATTGGGCCAGAGACGCATAGATCTTTTGTCATTTTCTGCTTTCATGGCATTTGAACAGCTGTATACTGCGATGGCAAAATAATTATGACACAACTGTCAGCGCGGATTCCAATCAGCGGTACATGATTCGAGGCGGTCAGAATGACTTTCTGTTTTGTTAGAGTCATAAATTCTTTGATGTGACTGTAGGGACAATACGTCACAGGACGGTATGTGTCTCGGCCTGTCCGAGGGCGTCATACGTCCGCTACTGTTATGCATACCTTACTTATTTATTGACTTTAACTAGAGCGCATGGAGAGATTTTCATGCTTCTACAAGACCTCCTTCAAAGTTTTTGGACTTGGCCAAGTCTGAAATACTTTGAATAAGAAGCATGAATTCAGTACACATTTGCTGTCTGTTTTTGTCATGTTGACGCATGTAGCGATTGTCGCATAAAGGGCTCTGTCATGCTGTCAAGTCTGCATTAAATAACAAGATTTGATTTTATCTTTGCATGAATCTTTTGGGATTCTGCGTCGTCTCCTGACATTGGGCTCGAGGCATCGGTTTCCGAGGAGATAAAAGAGGATCACGCGGATCGAGATATTAGGTTTATCTTATTAACTGCTCAGTTCATTGTCTTGATCCTTTCGCGTAGTTTTGGAGCCTATAAATAGGCAGTCAGGGGGAGAAAGAGATATTTTATCCCCTTGCTTCATTTTCTCTCTTTCTTGTGAAGGATGTCGAAGGCTGCGACTTCCCTCATCGAAGAGTTTGTTAAGGGTGGTCTCGCCCCGTGGCCTCCTGATCTGGATGTTTTTCTTGGAGGTAGGCTAGCACCGCCCTTCTCATACTGGGCTGTGAAGAACACAAAGGCACCAGTACACTGTCTTGTTGCAGGAAACTCGTCTTGGGCATGCACCGTCTTCTGTCGTGTGAACGAGTACTTCCTTGTAACATGCACGCCGAGTTTTGGAATGGCTTCATAAGTTGGGGGTCGTTTGCTTTCATGCGCGCAGAGCTTTATTTTTGGCTCGACCTCATGGATGAGACCTCCTCTGGATCGTGCGTACAGACTCGGTCGGGCAATAGTGTGTGGTAGTTGTGTCTTTATGCGATCTTCGCTGAGACTAATGCATATCTTCTTTTTGCAGGTTCTGTCCTTGCTCGTGATGCTTATGATGGAGCATGGAAGGATATCATAACACCTATTGTTCGGGATAGAAACCAACCTTATGTGACATTTCTCCAGGAGACGCGGTTAGTTTGGTAAGAACTAATCCAGGAGACGATGACGAACATCCTGCATTATATGCTGAGCTGTCCTTGTTCATGTAGTGCATCAGCTATTTTTCTCCCTTTTATGTGGTTTGCTATCCATCAGGAGACTAAGGGGTCGATGACATGATTTAGATTAATTGCCATTCCTTACGTCGGTCTTCCCGCATGGTCGTAGAGCGTCTGCTCCTGCCCTTCCCTTGCTATCCATCAACATGGATTTTTTATATACTGAGGTTTGCACTGTGGAAATGTAAACCCCCTCGATTTATTCTGTAAATAGTTAGGGTGGATTTAGAAAATTTTGATTTATTGGTGGCAGATGTTGAGGTTTAGAGTAGAGATAATTTATTTAGTTTTTTTTAATTAATTAAAACCCTTGGCGCGCCCTATCATTGTCTGATTTTTTGGAGCCCAATATCAGCCCATAAATTTCATCGGGCTATTGTACTTTTGACTTGACTCGCCAAGTTAGGCACTGGACTTTTCCGTCTTTTAAAATCAGTTTTTGTGTGCTCTAAATTAATTGTGCAATATTCCGAAAATCATAACCCATATTTAATTCCGTGTCAGACACTTGTGTCGTTACCCAAAATTTTGGGATACCAACTTGACCCGTTGAGCCGGACCAACTAAAGGGTCCAAGACTGACTCCAAGCCCCCACCATTTTTGGCCTTTGCGTCATTTTCGGATTTAGATCCCAAGTGCCCTCATTTAATTAAAAAGCGCGGAATACTTTTATTCTAATTAAATGGAGGATACCAACTTTGACAAATCCCAGGTTGAACCCTATTGAATTTCATGCCTATTAATTTATCTTTGGTTCTCGTGTATTTAAAGGTTTATTGTGGTTGCATGGCCGGTCCCATCATTTTCTTGTGACAATCAAACTCAACACAACCAGCTACCTGGCAATCTCTATTAGAAGCCAACACAGCACTTCAAGAATCAAGGCTACCTTCACTTGGCCCAATGACTCATGAGCAAAACAAAGTGCTTTTGTGAGGGAGTAGCAAATTCATTTCGGCTGTTTACTCTTGAAGCCGAACCAAAGGAAAAGAAATCCTGGCCTTGGTTTTCGGGTGGAGCACCATAACCTAAAAGCATGCAAGCGGATGAAGCATGCTGTCCCGTGTTCTTCTTCACGTTAGGCTCCAGCTGTTCTGCCAAGGCCAGTACATACAGTACGGCGGGGGCAACCACCTACTCCACTGGGAACTCCATCCAACCGTTCATCATATCACCCCTCCCCCTCCTCATCCGTTCGATCACCTTACCTTAACCTAATCTCTCCTCTATAAATGATCACCTATTTTCCTCAACTCCCCCACCGAGAAGAGAACCAGCCGACTCTGCTGCTTCACCCTTCTTTCTTTCTTCCCTTCGATCAGACAGCACCCTACCTCTAGTTCCTCCATCGAGCCAAGGAGCGGGACTGCTGTGCGGATCTTCTATCGCAACTTTCTTGACGTCACCGGCGACTTCGCGGCGAGGAACCTCGGGGCTCCATTTCCCTGCTTTGTCATCATCCTTTCCCAGGCTGGTGAGTTTTAGATGCCTTCTTATACCAAGCATTATCATGAAATTTCTTTTGCTACCATTGGGATGTCTCATCTTGACCTCCATATTGTTTCCCTGGCTAGTAAGAGAGAAGAGTGGTATATTGAAGGGAATAAAATATGGTGCATGGGTTGGATTCATAAGAGTATGGAGTAGGTGATGATGGGAGAAACAGGGAACGAATGGTATTGATATGTATATGTTTTACTAGAGTATGCTTACCAAATCATCCAAGAGTGCAAGTGATGGTTGAGGATCCTAACCGTGGTGATTAATATTGCTATGGAAATTTATGGTAGAAGGAAAATTCATATGAACAATAGGAGGAAGAGTGCACTGTGTCTATATTGTAAGGTTTATCTGTGAACAAAGGATGAAGGGTTGTCTCATGAGAGCTTGTCCTTACTTTTGTATAAATAAAGAAATTAATTATACATGTGAAAGATTTAGATTTAGTTGAGGGATTATATATGCTACGAGGAGTTTAAGGTTTGAAGGCATTGAGGTTTAGGGTTTATCATATTGTTTGATATGTATATTAATTATTATCGATGGGCAATGATTTATAGTGAAATAGTGTGTGTTATCATTAAGTTATTCATTATTTGAGGATTAGATTAACAGTGATGAAGTCGGTTGAGGAATACAAATATGTATTTGTGAACTATGCATGTATGAGAAGGGCTTGAATACTAAAATAGTGGTTGTAAGGTTTTAATAGATTATAATTAATAGTTGAGAGCTGGCAAATAATAAAGAGTTAATAGAGGAGTAGAATATATGACGAAATGATCCGAGGGTTAAGGAAGACCTAATATCTAAGGAGTAAATATGGTCAGAAGGTGAGAATACCTAAACTACTGAACCACGTGAAGAATATGGTAAGAATGAGGATGGATCGAGGAGAGTGTACAGATGACTAGTTGATGGACTATCGTACCATTAGTCAGTTGTAGTCAGACCTCTAGTATCTTGCCCTTGTGAGTCATAGAATAGAATATTAATTTTGGTTTGTATCTCTACTCTAGGTACTGTGGGACCTGAGGACTTGGACGCGGTACCAGATCCCCGTCATCAGCAGCCGTACGCAGGCAAGTGTACCTTGCCACCCTGTATTTCAGTTTACAGATACTTATTGTCCTTTATGTACTTTGTGCACATATTTTTGTTGACGTTCGATACTCCGTGTTCGGTTCACAACCGGGTGTTGACATTCGACGTAACATCTTAGAATAATTGCTAGATGCTTCACAGTACCTCGATGCACGTACCTGAGTACATCGATACCCCAGGACACACTCATACACTGTGATCGTGCCAGATTCCTTTATCCTGATACTGACATCATGACCAGAGACTGGGACGACCTTAGGGTCGCGTCTGTTGAGTTATTTCTGTGTGTCGAGACTGTAGTTAGAGTTTCAGGTTCAGCGCACAATCGTTGACTGCTTGGGAAGGGAAAGACAGTTACTAGACGTTTGGGCTACTCTGCACGCGCTTATATATATGTAGTATTTTGTAGTGATACCTGTATCTAGTGTAGCTGTTTCACCCGTGTGACTCTTTGCCTGGAGCTACGGTACGTGCCGTGTGTTTCCGTGTCCGGAGCTACAGTTTTATTTTGGACGGCCCACGCGTCGAACATTGTCTTTAAACTGTGTCACACTTGTTTGGTTATGTTAGAGTACCCTGTCGTGCACTTATACTTTCTGTTTACTTGACATTATTGTATTTCTGTACCTTGTTACGTCCCTCTGAGGACCTGGTTCCCTTCCAGGTGTAGGCCACGAGGATTACCCGGAGGAGTACGGACTGGGCATCTATCCAGCAGCTGTACTCACTACCGAGGACGAGGTCATTCCTGAGGACTTCGCCTGATCGCTGGTAGTGACTCTTTCCTTGGGACGGTATCATTACCTAGTTACCTGCTGTCGTCCCAAGTTATCTTATTGCTTACTTTCTTTCCAGTATATTTGTACTAGCGGGTTTGTCCCCGTGTGACTACTCTAGTATTTGTACTTGATACTTATTTGGATATTTTCCTTCCTGCACATTAGTCGTTGTATTTACTTCTATTGTGCTCTTATATTGCTGCATGTGGATGAGATTTAGATTGAGTATACTTGTGTTATGTGTTGGGTTATTCATTATACTTCACAGCTTAAGTGTACTCCGACGGTCCCATTAGATTGGAAAGCCCGCCGGAGTACACTGCTGGCCATTGCCATGTGTCTCGGTTCCTTATCCATGGAACCGGGGCGTGACAGGAGTAGTTAGCTAGAAAGACTTGAGCTCTGCTGTTGGGCCCAACTTGTGCCAGTAGCGATGATAACATGGAGGGGCGCTTCTATTAAAAAAGTTTTGTATCAGCGAGACTTCATGGAAATTCTTTAAAACTGGTTTTCTCATATGTACACATGGCCTTGAATACTAATAAAAACCCCCTGAATGTAATGGATATCTATCATATGTACTCATGATCTTGGATATTTAATCAATAAAGTCTCTCCTTTTTTTTAGAATTTTGTATGGACTTTTGGGTATTGTACTGAATGTAGTACCATATCATAGCTTTTTAAGGATATTCCACTGGGGGATTTTGGTAGACCTATTACCCTTTTGCGCCTTTTAGTGCAAGTAATAGGTTTGAGACGAGCCCTGCCAGGGGTAATACGGATATGGCAAAATACGACTCTGGGGATAATGGAGAGACGTAGTTCAGAGGTAATACGAAAATAAACTAACTTTTTCTCTGATGGAGAAAAGGAAGGATGGATTTGAATCATTTCTTTCCATTGTAGGTATCCCACGGGGGGTTTTCTTGTGGACCTATTACTTCTCGTGCACGAAGGTGCAAGTAATAAGTTCGAGATAAGCTATGCCAGAGGTGATATGGACGTGGCAGTTTTTGTGGACTTAACACCGCTGGTGTACCTTGGTGATTACGGATGATAAGTTTAGACGACGATAGATATCAAGGGTACTGTGGACGTGATGATCGATAACCAACCTGAAAGGTTTGCTCAAAGGTACGAAGGACATGGCAAACCCTACTAGGGAATTTTTTTGAGTGGGCTTATTATTTGTTGCGCACGTTGAGTGCAAATAATAAATTCAAAAAATAAATCCTATCAAAGGTAATTTGGACGTGATAGGTTTAATGGACCCATTACTTTTTTTTTGCATGTTAGTGCAAGTAATAGGTTCGAGATAGTCATTGCCAGAGGTAATATAGACGTGCCAGTTTTTGTGGACTTAAGACCTCGGGTATGTAGAAGCATGAAATATGCTGGGGAATTATTCGCGTATTTTACAGTCAAAACCTCCAACATACATGAAGTCCCTCCCTGCGTAAAACAGAGCTTTAAGGTTATTTAGCGTAAAATATGGCTTCAGAGCTGTCCGCGTAAAACAGAGCTTCAAGGTTGTTTGGCATAAAATAGGATTTCAGAGCTGTCTGCGTAAAACAGAGCTTCAAGATTATTTGGCATAAAATAGGGCTTCAGAGTTGTCCGCATAAAACAGAGCTTTAAGGTTGTTTGGCGTAGAATAGGACTTCAGGGCTGTCTACGTAAAACAGAGCTTCAAGGTTGTTTGGCATAAAATAGGGCTTCAGAGCTGTCCGCGTAAAACAGAGCTTCAAGGTTGTTTGGCGTAAAATAGGGCTTCAGAGCTGTCCGCGTAAAGCAGAGCTTCAAGGCTGTTCTGCGTAAAAGGTTGCTATACCTTCCTGCGTAAAGTTTAAAATACGTTGTTTTTAATGTAGCATAAAGTTGTACGAGGAACTCTTCGTATTCATCGGATGAATTGTTAGTCAAATCAGTGAACCTGATATTTGACAAAAGTACTACATGATGATCGAGAGAACGGCTGTGAAGATGATTTTGCATAGAGACCCAGGTTGTCATTTTGTGACATATTTTTGATACAAGTCATTTTTATGCATTCAAAGGAAGAAAAATGGAGTCTTCTGAATACGCTGTCTATTCTACATTGACAGAAATGAGTTTTTACGCTCAAGACAAGACAAAATTAGACGCCACGTCAAAAGCTGTTTCTTGTACAGAGTTTGAGGCATATCTCTGCATTTAATGCACGAGATTTTTTTCTATTTTTAAAATTTGTCATGAATGGGAAAGCTAAGACTGTGACTAATACGCTCACATCACCATCCTTGCATTTTACGCCAACCAGGCTATTTTTAACTATAGGAGTACGCCGTATGCTATCTCCTCGAAATATGCCAACTCTGCTATATTTGTAAAGGTACGTTGATAAGGCTACTTAGCCCAGAATACGCTCAAGACCTCAGTCGTGAAGGATAATTGGCTATTTTACACTGGTTATCAATTATTCATGAATCATCAAGTTTTACGCAGGGGCAGTTACCTACGTGGCTTGCATGCCATGATCTTCGAGAAGTAGTTATACGCGTTACCTTATAAAGGGATACGTGTCATACGCAGATTCAGAAGATTATTTGAACGTGGGTAGCAGTTGTCATAACCGCAGCGTAAAGGAGGCAATCTTCTTCACAGTTTGGCCTTTTACGCCAACAAAACAGTTATTTGGCTTTTACGCCAACGAGGTAGTTATTTGATTGATCTCTATAAATAGAGACCCCTGGTCACAGGGTAAAAGGGAAGAGAATTGGTTTTTGGCTGACAACTTTGGCAACAAGAATTCGATCCCACTTGCAACTTTCCTTTGGCCGGCTTTTGCCTTCAGTTCACAGAAAGTTTGAAGCTTCTTCTACATCACTTCTTCATCATCGTGTAGTGCAAGAAACAAAGTGATCGACTGCAGATCAGACTTCCATAGCAATACTTCCCCATAATCATTTTATTGTAGTTAATATCCTCGTATAGGATTATTTGTACTTTTCTCTCTTCTCGTTTGTAAGCAAAAGTTTCGTATAAATTTTGTTTATCCAAACAAAATGGCGACTTTGCTGGGGACGACTTTCTCCTCTGACGAGAAAGCAATTGCTCAACACGATGCTGTATCCATCAGATCGACGAAGAAGACTTTGGTCATCCAGTTCACCAAACTGCCTATGAAGATATGCTTCATGCAGGGGGTAGTTCTCATTCCTCCCCTGTCCATAACAATAGGAAGCTGCGTAAAGTGTGGATGCCTAAGACGTCCTCTACCCTTCCTGCAAGTTCTGATTAACTGATCAACAAAGTTGTGACAACACAGCCAACACGTCCTATGCGTAAAACATTATCTCCCGTCTGTGACGTGGTAGATAAAACTTCTGGCAATGCATCAGTGCCAATCCAGAAGTCTCAAACACGCCCTGTGCGTAAAAATTTTTCTCCCGTCTGTGACGTGGTAGACGAAACTTCTGGCAATGCCTCAGTGCCAATCCAGAAGTCTCAAACACGCCCTGTGCGTAAACCTTCGTCTCCCGTCTGTGATGTGGTAGACAAAACTTATGACAAGGCCTCAGTGCCAATTCGAAAATTTCAAACATGCCCTGCGCATACAATTATATCTCCCATCTATGATGAGACAGATGTACCCTTTGATCACATCAAAGGAAAATAAGTGACGAATCCTTCAACCTCTAAGCTTTTATGCCCACAAGAAAAGAAAGTTCTCACTTTACATATTATGCGTGACGCTGAAAGCCGTTTGAGGACTTTCCCTGTTTTACGCGAACCTATGCAAAAATCCAAATTACGCCAGGATAGGTCTGTCCGCGTAAAGAAGACTCGTTTTACGGGAAGATACGCTCCTCAGACAGATGATAGATCATATGCTACTCATATGGGTGGACTGTTGTACTCCTATGGCAGAGAAAGGGTTATGGTTCCTAATCTACACATTCCTGCTGATGTAAAAAGGCAGAATGAGCCTTTGTCTTCTTCTGGTAATCTCCCTGATTTACGTGATTTCTTGATCCAAAAATGCAAAGACAGGGGATCTCCTAATATGTCTATCACACCCCCTAGAGAACATTATTGTAATAGTCATAAGGTTATAATTAAATGTTGTTGTTCTAAAGCAAAACGGTCAGTGTTCGACCAATTGAACTATTCTTTGTCATTACAGGAAGAAGAACCAATATTTGCTTCAGTAAACATGGCTTCGCATATTCCTAGAGGAAGGTCGAGTTCAAGACGTCATCCCTCCAGAACTCCAAACCAAAGGAGATTTGACAGACTCATCGAGACTTTTGAAGAAGGTGTTTTTCGAAACACTCGCTCGAGGTCACGACAATCAGCTTCATATTCTTCAGATTTCGACACTGGGAGTCGCCAGTTTTCTGAACCAGATGCTGAAAGTATAGATTCAATCTCTACAGAGATCTATACTAATCCCTCAGTGGCATCTAGAGAAATAGGAGTTTATGCTGTTGGAGATGAACATGAAGAAGCTTCCCTATCAGGAAGTACTGAACAACGCATCACTGCATTGGAAACATCACTTAAAGAAATGCATACCATGATGGAGAGTATGCACCAAATGATGGTGACTCAACATACAACTGCAATATCTCAAACACCTGTTTCTCTGACTTAACTACGTGTGGGGGTAGACATACCACCAGCCAATGCAACCCAAGAGCCTGTTCAAAATCAAGAATCAGCTGCTCCTTAACCACTTAAACCGGAGAATGTATTACCTCCTGTTGGATTTATAATACATCCAATCTCTCACCTTTCTGTTGTCCCTCTCCCATCTGAAGATCCAATACAAGCAGTTCAGGAATTGAAAGCCAAATTTGATGCTTTGAATCATAAAGATCAGCTCAAGAAGTTGGAAATTAACCAGCCATATCCAGCGGTCTGGGATGAGATCCCTTTCCTACCAAAATATAAACCACAAGCTATGGTTTTGTTTGAGGGAAAGATGTCGCCAAGCCAATATATGAACTACTTCAGCATGATGACGGTATTGTTGCAAGAAAATGATGCCCTTCTCATTCGGGTGTTTAAAGGTTGTCTGTCTGGAGTAGCTTACCAATGGTATCGTAGTCTATCTGACAACTGCATTACTTCTTTTGAAGATTTCAAAACTCTATTCTTCGCTCGATTCTACGAGGGAGGAATGGACATGTCTATGTCATCACTCATTGAAGTAAAGCAGAAGGAAAAAGAAAACGTTCGTACTTTTATTGAACGCTTTCGTCAGGCTACTTTACAGATGCCTCCTGGAGTTCCAGATTCAGCCTTGGTGGACATTTGCAGAAAGAACCTACTCCCACTGATCTCAGTATTCACGGGACCATATCAGTTCCATGATTGGCCCTCATTTATCATATCGGCAGTAGCCACTAAAAATAATAGTCGGAAGGCTCGTGACAACAGAATCATGATCTCTACCTCTGATAAAGGAAAGCGTTCATCCTCCAATAATGACAATACTCGTAGTTCAAAAGGAAAGGAAGCCATGGCAATCAATATGTCTAGACAAAATACTCCGGTAAATACGCAGACAAATTCTGGAACTTTCAAACCTAAAGAAGAATATTCTTTTGACGACAATGATATTCCAAGCATATTTGATTGTCTAGTCAAAAGTGGCAAGCTTATTCTACCAGAGATAAAGTGTCCAAATGAAGTCGGCAGTACAGATAATCCTAAGTACTATATTTTTCACAGGTACATACATCACCCCACAAAGGCATGATATGTGCTGAAAAGGAAAATCCAGGAGTTGATCGACGCCAAAGCCATTACTTTGCGTAATAACGAGAAGACGGTCACTGCAAATATGATCTCACTCCAATTTGGCAATTTTCTCCCTCAAGAAGTACCGGATGGTGTGGTACCTATTCCACGGGTAATGATGGATATTGTTAATCTCCCTCCTACCAGGGGTCAAAATCAAGATTTAGTGCCCCTAACTACCAAGCGTGGGGAGATCATGTGGGTTCACCCTGATCTAGTATCAGAAATTGAGGAAGAAACTAAAACTGCTAAAGCTAAGTCTAAGAAGAATTCAAGATGTAAACCATATCATGTGGTTGAAATATCCCCGACATCGGAAAAAGAGGCTTTAGCAACCGGAACACGGTCAGAAAAAGCCTACCTCAAAGAATATGAAGGGAATCAGGAAGAAGCAACGGCAGACACTTCAGCTACCAAACCTCTAGAGTCTCAACCTGTAATACCAGAGGCAGGTCCTTCTAAATCAACTTCTATGGACAAAGGCAAACAAAAAGAATTTCGTTTCGATAAACCTCTGAAGGACACTCAAAATAAAGGTTTAGAGAAACCATATAACTTCAACATCTTGGCTCAGTTGGCTAATACTCCAGCCAGATTGTCCATTTTTGAGCTACTTCGTTTATCCAAAGACACTCGTCAAGCCTTGAGTGAAGCATTAATGCAAGCAGATGTATGCTTGACTCAGCTCAAGTCCCCTGATAAAGAGCCTGTGGAATGTCCTCAATGCCATAGTGTGATGGAAGCAATCCCTAACATCACTTTTACTCAAGAGGATATGTTGTTGAAGCATAACAAATATGACAGACCTCTTTATTATACAGGATACATCAGCTCCATTGAGGTAGACCGGATTCACATATATCCGGGATCATCAATCAGTATTATCCCTCATAGTCTGCTAAGACCATTGAGAATTCCTATCAGTGAATTGGCTTACACTACCACTACAATTGTGGGCTTCAATGCCAGGAAAAGCAGACCATTGGGGAAGATTCGTCTGAGAATCCAGATTGATGATCTTAGATCATTGGCTACATGCTATGTCATTGATTCGGAGGTGTCTAACAATATTCTGTTGGGTAGACCATGGATGCATGATCACAATATTGTTCCTTCAACTCTACATCAATGTTTCAAATATGTAGATACTCAAGGAACAGTGAAAACAGAATTTGCTGATCTCAATCCGTTCAAAGGAGTTGAATCCTACTATTCTGATGCCATATTGTACACTCAAGACTATATGAAACAGGTGTCAGGAAAAATAGAGGAAGAATTCTACCATGAGCCAGGAGAACCATCTGCTGAGCAACCTTTGTCGATCCAAGTGAAAGGGTGGATTACCCGTCCAAAAGTCTTGGAACCTATAACTATTCACTTAGGCAAAACAAAGTCGGGAGGGGGAAATGATCCTCTAGTGATCAATCTGAACAAGAAACCTCCACCTTTGGTCATTGACCTTAGGCGCAACAAGCAGTTAGCTGATATAAATATAATCGGGGACGTATTTGCTGATGATAATAAAGATTCTCTTTTCCAGTATATTGATGCCCAATTTCCTAATCAGAAATCTTCTATAGTAATATCATCGAAAAATGATGAAAATATGGATGAAGAGGAAATATGGTATAATACAATTAACAAATTTTTTCCTCATAAAGATATAGAACCCATAGCACAAAAATTCTTGGAAGCTATATACTTCTATCATCCATATGTGTGGGAAGTAATGTCA
The DNA here is from genome assembly GCA_036927795.1 of Iris macrosiphon. Classification (NCBI taxonomy): domain Eukaryota; kingdom Viridiplantae; phylum Streptophyta; class Magnoliopsida; order Asparagales; family Iridaceae; genus Iris; species Iris macrosiphon. The sequence continues at coordinate 29,399,415 of JAYESA010000015.1, read as the reverse complement.
ACATCTAATATTGTCATGACATATGGGCCACATGAAGACTATGTCTTTATTGTTCCACCTACTCGCAACGATCAGCATCAAATAGTCTTCGGTCGAATGCAGAATAGACCGATTGTACAAGAAGAATCTCACGAGTCTGATGTTCAAAAAATACAAATCCACGGATATAGCCCACAGGCTTTAAAGATTATGCAAAACATGGGTTATGATTTGAAGTTGAAGCAAGGCCTCAATTATGGAAAAGGCAGATGAATACCGTTGCATGGTGATCATTACTGTCAACGAACTCGTTTCGGGTTAGGGTATACCACATCTCTTGCAACTCCAAACAGCTCTGAGTCAAGTGATGAGACAATTTTCTTTTCTCAAGATGATTTGTCATCCTCCGATTCAGATGAGGAATTTGAACTGGGATTATCAGTAAATATGGTGTTGACAGATTCCCTGAAAACAGAAGAACAAGAATCTAAACCATTTAAAAATAAATCTTGGGCACAATAAATGGATACACAATGGGAACTCTGGTTCGAACAAAAAGAACAACCCACTGAAGATAAGGTTATCCAAGTTAATGTTGGGGATGAATTTTTACCAAAGTCGATATTTTTCAGTAATAATCTTTTTGAAGAAGAAAGAGAAGAAATGATCCAGCTGATAAAAGAATATATCGATGTCTTTGCTTGGAATTATGAAGATATGCCAGGTCTTGATCCAAAAGTGGCTACCCATAAACTCAATATATTGTCTAATTCAAAGCCTGTAAAGCAACAACAACGCCGGTTCTGCCCAAATATGATAGATGCCATTGAAGATGAAATTAAGAAATTAATAGCCTGTGGGTTCATTCGGGAAGAACAACATCCTGATTGGGTCGCTAATGTTATCCCAGTTATGAAGAAAAATAGAAAAGTGCGTGTTTGCATCGACTTCCGAGATCTAAATGTGGCCTGCCCTAAAGATGAATTCCCTCTTTCTATTACAGACGTCATGATCGATAATACGTGTGATTTTGAGCGCATGTCTTTCATGGACGGATTTTCAGGATATAATCAAATTAAAATGAATCCTGAAGATGAGAAGCATACTGATTTTCGTACACCATTAGGAGTATATTGCTATACAGTTATGCCTTTTGGATTGAAGAATGCCGGGGCCACATATCAACGAGCTATGAGTAACATATTCCATGAGCATTTACGCAAAATGGTGGAATATTACGTAGATAATATTGCTGTCAAAAGCTACCTCAAGGATAATCACATTCAAGACTTGAAGACAATATTTGATTTGATGCGCCAATATTAACTCAAAATGAACCCTACAAAGTTCTTTCTTGGTGTATCCAGTGGCAAATTTTTGGGATTTGTCATTACTGCTAAAGGCATTCAAGTTGACCCTGATAAAGTAAAAGCTATCCTAGAAATGCGACCGCCCCATAATCTCAAAGAACTTAGGAGATTTCAGGGTCGTCTAGCTTATATCAGGAGATTCATATCCAATCTCTCTGGAAGATGACAACCTTTTTCTCGTCTAATGAAGAAAGGTGTATCATTTGTATGGGACGAAGCCTGTCAACAAGCATTTAATGACATCAAATGCTATCTTACCAATCCTCCAGTTCTGGTACCTCCTGTCATAGGAAGACCATTTTTGCTGTATGTTCGAGCAATGGATCATTCTTTAGGGGCTCTCATCGCACAGAAGAACAATGAGGGTCATTAACAGGCTATATACTATCTAAGCAGGATGATGATCGGAGTAGAACACAGGTATAACCCAGTGGAAAAAGAATGCTTGGCCCTAATATTTGCCATTCAGAAGATGCGACATTACGTGACAGGCCAAACTATTCATATCATATCCAGAATCAACCCACTTCGGGTATTGATGAATAAGCCAAGTATTCTTAATTCCCGACTCGCGACTTGGGCAATGCTATTGACACCGTATGATATGGTGTACGTCCCTCAGAAATCTGTGAAAGGTCAAGCCTTGGCTGATTTCTTAGCTGCCCATCTGTCATGACCCGCATCCGAAAAATCGGGCATGAGTCGTGGGTACGTCCAGCCTACGCCGCAGCATCGGCGGTAGAACGCTATCTAGGTCAAATATCTAGCTAACAATCTCACGCAATCAATATATAAACTTGTCAAGATCTCAACCCCAAACGGAGGAGCAATATCATAATGATAATCACAATGTACTCAATCACAAATCTAAGCACGATAAGATAACAAAGAAGACTAACAGCTCCAAAGTCTAAACAACTGCTACTAAAACAACCACAACATCAATAATAATAATACAATATCCTGAATCAAATATAATACAAGGTCTCAATCCAAAACCGGAGACAAATCTGGTGTTAAAAGCTAATAAAAATAATAACAAGGTCCTAGTGATCCCGGCTACCAACCCGAAAATTACTTCTAAACTAGAGGGTCCCTGTCTGCACCATCGACAGGCTCAGGTCCATAAAACGTTGGACACCACTCCTCCGGATACTCTAAAAAAATATGTCCAGTCAGGACTGGAGCAAGTACACCTCTAACAGCAGTTCCAGTTAAATGATAAAAACTATAAAACAGTTGTAGCAAGTAGCAAGGTGAAGGAAATAAAGTATGAATAAGAAATATACATATCACTGGTGCATAAAGGTAAAGATGCATGGATATCAGAAGCAAGATAGTAATAACTGCAAGATACAAGAAATCTAAACTAAGATCAAGTCTGTGCACAAGAACGTGTAGTAAGTCCAGCATGAAATGCATGTAATGAGTCAAGTCCAGAAACATGTAAGTGAGATCAGCAAGAAATGCAAGTGAGTCCAGACTATAAAGAATGAACTCGGTGTCTTTGAAATACTTGTTTCGACATATAAACGGATAGGGGTAAGTACGGCTCACCGCACACTGGGTGTACGGCTGCTATCATTCCAGATTAGACCAGAGGGGGTGATTCCAGTGATTCCAGTTGGGAATATTTACATGTCTATTCGAGTATTTCTTCGCCCCGACTAGTACAAGTGAATCCAAGACCCGACACGTAAATCAACTATAAGTCCAGCCAGAAACATAAGTGATGCCTGTAGTGATGCCTGTAGGTGATGCCAGTAGGTGATTCCAGAATAGAGGCCAGAAACATGAAATATACGTGTCGTAAGTAAATGAATCCAGAAATACCAGTCCATGTCGTGCCAGAAAATCAGATGAAACTATACTAGAAGCAGAATCATAATAATCATCAGATAATGAAAACTATCAGAGAATGTACTCGCCTGACGTCCTGAGCAACAGGCGATCCGAACTGGTGTCGCAAGGACCTATTGCAAAAAGTAAGGTTAAACACGATTCTAAAGAGTTAAACAGATATAAAATAACTAAAAAATAGACTTCTAGTGTCGTTCCAGGTCAAACCGGTCAAACCGGTGAAATCTGGGTCAAAAAGTCAACTCGGGGTCCAAAAAGTCAACCCTGGATCAAAACTAGGTCAAAAATTGACTTTGGCGGTCAACCGGGTCAACTACGGTCAAGTCTAGGTCAAACTAGGGTGCCCCTGAAATTCTAGGCCAAAACTAGGTCATTAAGCTAATAAACCATCAAACTCGCCTCCTTGAGATACCGGGATACCCTCGGTATCCGATACCTCGACCTAGGCTACGCACCCCGCCTAAACCCGCTAAAACCTATGCTAGCACGCGTAATTATATACACATATACATAAAAACCTATCTCTAAACTCAAACCTAGACAATTGCTCAAAAACCCCGCTCGAAACTCAATACCTTGGATATCCCAAGGTATTAAGATACCTTGGTATCTCAAGGTATTGAGATACCTCTCTAAACCCTCACTAACTACCCTTCTAGCTAACTAACTATGCTTATAGATATATACCTAGCTATGTATATAGGCTACTATATATATATATACACACATATGCATATATACATATACATAGATATCTACATATATATATATATCCACAAACACAATACATATATATACCCATACACACCTATACATAGGTATTTAGATATATCTATCTATATGTATAGATATATATAAACCTATCTATTTAGATATATCTATCTATATGTATAGATATATATAAACCTATCTATCTATCTATCTATCTATCTATCTATCTATCTATATACCTATCTATCTATCTATTTATATATCTAGATATCTATCTAGATATCTATCTATCTATATATTTATCTATCTAGATATCTATCTACCTAGATATCAATCTATCTATTCATCTATCAATCTATCTATCTATCCATCTATCTATTTATGTATCTATCTATCTATTTATGAATCTATCTATAGATCTATCTATCTATCAATCTAACATCTATTAATCCATCCATCTATCTATTTATCTATCTATTTATCAACCTATCTCACTCATACTCTCATCCCTCGCTACGCTACCCTTACTGCGCTACAATGCCGCGCTGCTAATGCAATACGCTGCCAAGCTGCTGCTACTGCGATGCTGGAGATGCTGCTGCTGCTGCTGCGGTGCTGCGCTGCAGCGAACTGCTGCTGCGGCGCTGCAGCGAGCTGGTGCCACGGTGCTTCCGCGGTGCCTGCACGCGCTGCCGCACTGCAGCAGGCTGCTGCTACTGCTATCTCAGGCTGCTGTGTGCAGCTGCTGCTGCACTGTCCACTGCAGCGCGCTTCGCTGCAGCGTTGCACAGGCCCCCTCGCTGCCTCGCAGTCCCTCGCTAGCTGCTGGACACACCACACACACACACGCATACACAATCACACATACACAGACACACACATATATATATATATACAACCATATATATATACACTCACACTAACATATATACATATATACATCTACACTACTATATTTAAATACACACACACACACACACACACACACACACACACACACATATATATATATATATATATATATATACACACACATACACACACACACACACACACACACTCATACACATATATATATATATATATATATATATATATATATATATATATATATATATATATACACAAACACTCACTCATACTCACACACACACTCACCTACACATACACCAACACCAACACACACTCTCACACAAACACTCACTAACACACTCACATATATATATAAACACACACACACATATATATATATATATATATATATATATATATATATATATATATATATATATATATATATATATACACTCATACATACATATATATATATATATATATATATATATATATATATATATACAAACACACACACACGCTCACAAACACACTCACTCTCACACACACCCTCACACACACACTCTCACGCACACACACACACACACACAACTACACACACATAAACATATATATATATACACATACACATATATATATATATATATATATATGGAAACACACACACATTTATATATATACATATATATACACATGCATAAACACGACACACACAACACACAACACAACACACAACACACCACCAACGCACGCCCAACGACCCCTACACGCACAAATATATATATATAAAATATAACCCGAAAACTCTAGCACACACTCCTCGAAGCTAACCCAACGCGCACACAAGTCCAAAACTAGGAAACCATGTCGAAATGGTCGTTCGGTCATTTCGACGAACACGTGGTGTGCGGTTCGCAAAACCTCCTGAAACGCATACCAAACCTACTCGGAATCAGTCCAAAATTTATCCACGGGTTCTAAACGATGTCTAGATCCTAGAAAAAATGCTAACTCGTCGATTCTAGATCCGTGGCAAAAATACGCACGCACATAGAACCGGCAACGACGAAAACTCCTAAAATGCCCGAAACGCCCATTTCTCCGCGACACGACTTTACATGTCCGAACGGAGACACGTACTAACCCTCAAGACACCCGATAACGTCTATATAGGTCCGTCTAACCTAGGACATCACCCAAAATTGGGCCAATCTCGGATTTCACCCGAAATCGACACAAAACCTAGTGTCAAAGTCTCCAAACACAACCAAACTAGTTTCAACTTTCTCCTACGGGTAGCCCTAAGGTCTAGGAAGGTTCTTGTAAACCCCCTCGATTTATTCTGTAAATAGTTAGGGTGGATTTAGAAAATTTTGATTTATTGGTGGCAGATGTTGAGGTTTAGAGTATAGATAATTTATCTGGTATTTTTTTAATTAATTAAAACTCTTGGCGCGCCCTATCATTGTCTGATTTTTTGGAGCCCAATATCAGTCCATAAATTTCATCGGGCTATTGTACTTTCGACTCGACTCACCAAGTTAGGCACTGGACTTTTCCGTCTTTTAAAATCAGTTTTTTTGTGCTCTAAATTAATTGCGCAACATTCCGAAAATTGTAACCCATATTTAATTTCGTGTCGGACACTTGTGTCGTTACCCAAAATTTTGGGATACCAACTTAACCCGTTGAGCCGGACCAACTAAAGGATCCAAGACTGACTCCAATCCCCCACCAATTTTGGCCTTTGTATCATTTCTGGATTTAGATCCCAAGTGCCCTCATTTAATTAAAAAGCGCAGAATACTTTTATTCTAATTAAATGGAGGATACCAACTTTGACAAATCTCAGGTTGAACCCCATTTAATTTTATGCCTATTAATTTATCCTTGGTTCTCGTGTATTTAAAGGTTTATTGTGGTTGCATGGCCGGTCCCATCATTTTCTTAGGATAATCAAACTCAACACAACCAGCTACCTGGCAATCTCTATTAGAAGCCAACACACCACTTCAAGAATCAAGGCTACCTTCACTTGGCCCAATGACTCATGAGCAAAACAAAATACTTTTGTGAGGGAGTAGCAAATTCATTTCGGCTGTTCACTCTTGAAGTCGAACCAAAGGAAAAGAAATCCTGGCCTTGTTTTTCGGGTGGAGCACCATAACCTAAAAGCATGCAAGCGGATGAAGCATGCTGTCTTGTGTTCTTCTTCACGTTAGGCTCCAGCTGTTCTGCCAAGGCCAGTACATACAGTACGGCGGGGGCAACCACCTACTCCACTGGGAACTCCATCCAACCGTTCATCAGATCACCCCTCCCCCTCCTCATCCATTCGATCACCTTACCTTAACCTAATCTCTCCTCTATAAATGATCACCTATTTTCCTTAACTCCCCCACCGAGAAGAGAGCCGGCCGACTCTGCTGCTTCACCCTTCTTTCTTTCTTCCCTTCGATCAGACAGCACCCTACCTCTAGTTCCTCCATCGAGCCGAGGAGCGGGACTGCTGTGCGGATCTTCTATCGCAACGTTCTCGACGTCACCGGCGACTTCGCGGCGAGGAAACTCGGGGCTCCATTTTCCTGCTTTGTCATCATCCTTTCCCAGGCTGGTGAGTTTTAGATGCCTTCTTATACCAAGCATTATCATGAAATTTCTTTAGCTACCATTGGGATGTCTCATCTTGACCTCCATATTGTTTCCCTGGCTAGTAAGAGAGAAGAGTGGTATATTGAAAGGAATAAAATATGGTGCATGGGTTGGATTCATAAGAGCATGGAGTAGGTGATGATGGAAGAAACAGGGAACGAATGGTATTAATATGTATATGTTTTACTAGAGTATGCTAACCAAATCATCCAAGAGTGCAAGTGATGGTTGAGGATCCTAACCGTGGTGATTAATATTGCTATGGAAATTTATGGTAGGAGGAAAATTCATATGAACAATAGGAAGAAGAGTGCACTGTGTCTATATTATAAGGTTTATCTGTGAACAAAGGATGAAAGGTTGTCTCATGAGAGCTTGTCCTTACTTTTGTATAAATGAAGAAATCAATTATACATGTGAAAGATTTAGATTTAGTTGAGGGATTATATATGCTACGAGGAGTTTAAGGTTTGAAGGCATTGAGGTTTAGAGTTTATCATATTGTTTGATATGTATATTAATTATTATCGATGGGCAGTGATTTATGGTGAAATGGTGTGTGTTATCATTAAGTTGTTCATTATTTGAGGATTAGATTAACAGTGATGAAGTCAGTTGAGGAATACAAATATGTTTTTGTGAACTATGCATGTATGAGAAGGGCTTGAATACTAAAATAGTGGTTGTAAGGTTTTAATAGATAATAATTAATAGTTGAGAGCTGGCAAATAATAAAGAGTTAATAGAGGAGTAGAATATATGACGAAATGATCCGAGGGTTAATGAAGACCTAATATCTAAGGAGTAAATACGGTCAGAAGGTGAGAATACCTGAACTACTAAACCACGTAAAGAATATGGTAAGAATGAGGATGGATCGAAGAGAGTGTACAGATGACTAGTTGATGGACTATCGTACCGTTTGTCAGTTGTAGTCAGACCTCTAATATCTTGCCCTTGTGAGTCATAGAATAGAATATTAATTCTGGTTTGTATCTCTTCTCTAGGTACTACGGGACCCGGGGACTTGGATGCGGTACCAGATCCCCGTCATCAGCAGCCGCACGCAGACAAGTGTACCTTGCCACCCTGTATTTTAGTTTACAGATACTTGTTGTCCTTTATGTACTTTGTGCACATATTTCTGTTGACGTTCGTTACTCTGTGTCCGGTTCACAACCGGGTGTTGACATTCGACGTAACGTCTTAGAATAATTGCTAGATGCTTTACAGCACCTCGATGCACGTACCTGAGTACATCGATATCCCAGGACACACTCATACACTGTCATCGTACCAGATTCCTGTATCCTGATACTGACATCATGATCAGAGACTGGAACGACCTTAGGGTCGTTTCTGTTGAGTTATTTTTGTGTGTCGAGACTGTAGTTAGAGGTTCAGTTTCAGCGCACAATCGTTGACTGCTTGGGAAGGGGAAGACAGTTACTAGACGTTTGGGCTACTCTGCACGCGCTTATATATATGTAGTATTTTGTAGTGATACCTGTATCTAGTGTAGCTGTTTCACCCGTGTGACTCTTTGCCCGGAGCTGCGGTATGTGCCGTGTGTTTCCGTGTCCGGAGCTACAGTTTTATTTTGGACGGCCCATGCATCGAACATTGTCTTTAAACTGCGTCACACTTGTTTGGTTATGTTAGAGTACCCTGTCGTGCACTTGTACTTTCTGTTTACTTGGCATTGTTGTATTTCTGTACCTTGTTACGTCCCTCTGAGGACCTGGTTCCCTTCCAGGTGTAGGCTACGAGGATTACCCGGAGGAGTACGGACCGGGCATCTATCTAGTAGATGTACTCACTACCGAGGACGAGTTCATTCCTGAGGACTTTGCCTGATCGCTGGTAGTGACTCTTTCCTTGGGACGGTGCCATTACCTAGTTACCTGCTACCGTCCCAAGTTATCTTATTGCTTACTTTCTTTCCAGTATATTTGTACTAGCGGGTTTGTCCCCGTGTGACTACTCTAGTATTTGTACTTGATACATATTTGGATATTTTTCTTCCTGCACATTAGTCGTTGTATTTACTTCTATTGTGCTCTTATATTGCTGCCTGTGGATGAGATTTAGATTGAGTATACTTGTGTTATGCGTTGGGTTATTCATTGTACTTCACAGCTTAAGTGTACTCCGACGGGCCCATTAGATTGGAAAGCCCGCCGAAGTACACTGCTGGCCATTGCCACGTGTCTCGGTTCCTTATCCATGGAACCGGGGCGTGACAAGGTTTTTGTGGTGGCCCATGCAGGTCCAATTTAAAATCATCTTGGTCACCTAACTGTGCCAAGCGAGCCTGCAAATTAGGAATAGAGTTAGAAATCTCATTTGTAAAGTTTGAAACCTTCACATGGCACCTCTATCTCGATATCGTTTACCAAATTTCATCTTGTTTATTATCCTCGAACGCTGATCGCTGTCATGACTTCTTTTCAAAGTTATGAATCTCTGCAGTGGACGTGTCGCGCAGCCTGGCAACGTTCCCCGAGACGCGGGATCATCTGGAGAACCGGATCTGGAGCAGGTCCTTCTACTGACTCCAACTCCCATGGGGAAGTCATCAGGACATCCCAAGGTGCCATCAGACGGACACCAGACTCTACATCAGGCAGGACCTGAGGATCAGAGGATCCCGAGTCAGGAGGAGCAGCAGCTTCCACCTCCTCCACCATTCTTGCCCCAGATGCCCTTTATGCCATTCCCCACAGGGTAATCGATGGACGGAACCCAGATGTTCCAAATGATGTTTGCGATGATGCAGGCCCAGCTTCAGGCCCAGCAGCAGGCTCAGCAGCAGGCTCAGCAGCAGGCCCAGCAGCACCAGGCTGAGACTCTGAGAGAGAGCATCGTGACGTCCTTCGGGCAGGCGTCACCACCAGCATACGAGCCGACGCAAGGGTCTGTCATAGACTTTCGTCGTTTGATGCCGCAACCTTTTGCGGGCACGGAGGAGCCGACGGAGGTCCACGCTTGGCTCACAGGCATTCAGCACCATCTAGAGGCTACTGACCTCCCCCGACACCGATGGATGACGGCTGTCAGGATGTAGCCCACCGGCAACGCGCATCACTGGTGGCTTTCCGAGGAGCAGCATTTGGGACCGGATCGCGCCACCTAGGAAGAGTTCTCTAGACTCTTCCAGGAGATGTACATACCCTCTACCGCCCGAGCAGAGCTTCGGGACAGATTCTAGAACCTCAGGCAGGGGAGTATGACTGTAGAGGAATACAATTCTGAGTTCCTCCGCCTGAGCAGATTTGCACCATACCTGATCCCCACTGACGAAGCGAAGGCCGAGAAGTTTTATGAGGGCCTGAGTTATGAGACCCGGAGGCTTATCGGGTCCACAGCCCCCACCTCTTACTCCAGGGTACTACTTGCAGCGCGATGCCAGGACCGCATCAACAAGATGGAGGCCAGCCAAAAATGCTCCTATGCGTCGACATCAGCAGTACGAGCCCCGCAGGGAGGACCTGCGAAGCATCCTCTGGTACAGCAGCAACACCAAAGGGCAGCACCACAGCAGGGAGCAGTCATTCCCACTTGCCATTTCTGTGGCAAGAAGGGACATATATTGAGGGACTGTCGACGAAGACTGGGCGCTTGCTTGAGATGCGGATCGAACCAGCATGCAGTCCGAGATTGCCCAGATCAGAGGGCTCCAGCACAGATGGTTCACCGGCCAGCCCTGCTAGTACCGAGGCTTTATCAGCTGCCTCCTGGACGGAGGCCACCTTACGCAGGAGCTGGAGCACAGCGACCACCAACACCAGGGGAAACCAGAGGAGGCCACCCTTGGCCCCACAGGGAGATCATTTCCAGCAGGTTCAACAGCAGCAGCCGAGGGCACCGGCACCGAGACAGGGACAGGCCTATGCTATGACCATAGAGGAGGCTGAGACAGCTGGAGAAGTGATCGTAGGTACAATCTTAGTAGCTTCATTACCAGCATTAGTCCTATTTGATTCTGGTGTCACACACTCTTTTATAGCTGCTAGTTTCGTGGCTACCCATAGAATAGCCACCGCACCCCTTCCGAAGGTCAAGAGGATCCTTACGGGAGGTGGAATAGTACCTGTTAGCGACACTTGTAGATCATGTTCAGTAGTTGTCTGCGGACGAGAGATGCGTGCCCGATTTTTGGTTTTCTCCATGCCGGACTATGACATTGTCCTAGGCATGGATTGGTTGAGCCAATACCACGCAACGCTAGATTGCCATTGTGGTTGTGTCATCTTTAGACCCCCAGATCACCCAGAGTTTGAGTTTCTTCGGGGAGCCCGAGAGCATGGTGTCCAACCTACCCTAGCGACACACATTGCAGAAGGTGAACCGATGTACCCTCACTTCATAGCAGAGTTTGAGGATGTGTTTTCGGAGGATCTCCCAGGACTGCCACCTGACAGAGAGATTGAGTTCACCATAGAGTTGACTCCAGGAGCCGAGCCAGTTACTTCCCCCGTTTACAGACTAGCACCGAAGGAGTTGGTTGAGCTGAAGGTTCAAGTAGATAATCTCTTAGATAAGGGTTTCATACGGGCTAGTGTATCTCTATGGGGAGAACCCATTCTGTTTGTACCGAAGAAGGATGGGACGGTACGCTTGTGTATCGATTATAGGACGCTAAATGCTGTAACGATAAAGAATAAGTATCCACTGCCGCGCATCGATGATTTGTTTGATCAACTTAGTGGTGCATGTGTATTCTCGAAGATCGATCTCAGATCCGTTTATCATCATATCAAGGTATGGAAAGAGGACATCCAGAAGACGGTCTTTTGGATGAAGTATGGCCACTATGAGTTTTTAGTCATGCTATTTGGTTTAACCAACGCGCCAGCAGTATTTATGTGTTTGATGAACAATGTCTTCCACCAGTACTTAGATAAGTTCGTGGTGGTATTTATAGACGATATCTTGATATATTCCAAGAGCCAGGAGGAGCATGAGAGGCATCTCAGGATCGTGTTGGAGACGCTGAGACATGAGAGGCTGTACGCCAAACTCAGTAAATATGAGTTCTGCTTGGATAGAGTACCATTTCTGGGACACATAATCACCGGAGATGGACTATCAGTTGACCCAGAGAAGATAGCTGCAGTAGAGACCTGGCCTACCCCTACATCAGTTATGGAGGTTAGGAGCTTCCTCGGACTTGCCGGGTATTATCGAAGGTTCGTAGAAAACTTCTCGAGGATAGCTGCGCCTATGACGCGACTGACGCGTAAAGGCGGAGAGTTTATCTGGACAGGCGAGTGTCAGGCAGCTTTCGATGAGCTAAAGAAGCGTCTGACATCAGCACCGATTTTGACACTACCTTCAGAATCAGGAGGATTTATAGTATACAGTGATGCGTCCGGGAGCGGATTGGGATGTGTACTGATATAACACGGCAAGGTGATAGCCTACGCATCGAGACAGTTGAGAGTTCATGAGAAGAACTATCCGACGCACGACTTAGAGCTAACTGCAGTGATATTTGCACTAAAGCTATGGAGACATTACCTTTATGGTGAGCGTATTGAGATTTATACAGATCATAAAAGTCTGAAGTACGTCTACACGCAGAAGGAGCTCAACATGAGACAGAGACGTTGGCTAGAGTTGATGACAGATTATGATATTGAGTTGCAGTACCACCCTGGCAAAGCGAATGTCGTAGCAGATGCCTTAAGCAGGAAGCCCATGGCATACTTTTTGACGACGCAGCGACAGTTGCTAGAGGATCTCCAGGAGCTTGGAATAGAGATCGTATTGCCAGGCATGGATGGACAGATGGCCAGTCTTGAGGTTCAGTCTACTTTGATTGAGAGGATCAAGGCAACATTGCCTACAGATACGAGATTTCGACGTCTGCGAGAGAGAACAGAAGCCGGCATGCAGACGGGACTCAGGATTCATGAGGACGGAACATTGAGGTGCGGGGATCGCCTATATGTTCCGAGTGGTGAGCTACGCCAAGATTTGATGACCGAGGCTCATAGCTCGATTTATTCCATTCATCTCGGGGGTACGAAGATGTACTGAGACTTGAGACAGCATTTCTGGTGGCATGGGATGAAGAGGAAAATTGCAAGATTTGTGGCAAAGTGTTTAGTTTGTCAGCAAGTCAAGGCTGAACATCAGAGGATTACAGGATTATTGCAGCCACTTCCCATTCCCGAATGGAAGTGGGAACACATTACCATGGACTTCGTCACAGGATTCCCATGGAGCCCTAGCGGGAAGGATGCAGTTTGGGTTGTCGTAGACAGACTCACCAAGTCTGCACATTTCTTGCCCTTCAGAGTTGGGCAATCCACAGAAATACTAGCTGACATGTATATGAGGCAGATAGTACGATTACATGGAGTACCTGTCAGCATCGTATCGGATCGTGATTCCAGATTTACGTCATACTTTTGGCGGAGTATGCAGGAGAGCCTAGGAACTCGACTCAAGTTCAGCACTGTGTATCATCCACAGACCGATGGACAGTCAGAGCACACGATACAGATATTAGAGGATATGTTGAGAGCGTGCATGATTAATTTTGGAGGATCTTGGGAGGACCATCTATACTTGGTGGAATTCTCCTACAATAACAGTTATCAGGCCAGCATACAGATGGCACCTTATGAGGCACTGTACGACAGAAAATGCAGGTCGCCAGTTTGTTGGAGTGACATAGGAGAGCGTCAGATACTTGGTCCAGAGTTGGTGACACAGACAGTAGAGAAGGTCAAGCAGATTCAGAGCCACATGCGTGCAGCACAGGACAGACATAAACACTGGGCAGATGCACACCGCAGACCATTGGAGTTCAAGGAGGGTGCCCATGTATTTTTGAGGATATCGCCTACCCGCGGTACCATCAGATTCGAAGGCAGAGGTAAGTTGAATCTGAGGTACATCGGGCATTTTGATATTTTGGAACGAGTTGGCGAAGTGGCTTACCGTCTTGCATTACCTCCATCATTAGATGGAGTACATAACGTATTTCACGTATCACAGCTGAGGAGATATGTCGCAGACCCTAGCCACGTGCTTGATCATTCGAAGATTACAGTCGGGCCCAGTCTGTCTTATGTAGAGCAGCCAGTTGAGATCCTCGATCGCAGCGAGAAGACTTTGAGAGGGCAGACGATTCGACTGGTCAGAGTGGCATGGAAGCACCATTCACCAGGCGAGTCTACTTGGGAGTGCGAGAATTCTATTCGGCAGCGATTCCCGTACCTATTTGAGGAGCAAGGTACGAATTTATGTACGGCATTTGATTACTAGATTGTTTTAAAATTCTATTAGATATTATCGTGCTTTACTTTTAATTTCGGGGACAAAATTTTCTAAGTTGGGAAGAATATAAACCCCCTCGATTTATTCTGTAAATAGTTAGGGTGGATTTAGAAAATTTTGATTTATTGGTGGCAGATGTTGAGGTTTAGAGTAGAGATAATTTATCTGGATTTTTTTTCAATTAATTAAAACCCTTGCCGCGCCCTATCATTGTCTGATTTTTCGGAGCCCAATATCAGCCCATAAATTTTATCGGGCTATTGTACTTTCGACTCGACTCGCCAAGTTAGGCACTGGACTTTTTCGTCTTTAAAATCAGTTTTTGTGTGCTCTAAATTAATTGTGCAATATTCTAAAAATCGTAACCCATATTTAATTCCGTGTCGGACACTTGTGTCGTTACCCAAAATTTTGGGATACAAACTTAACCAGTTGAGCCGGACCAACTAAAGGGTCCAAGACTGACTCCAAGCCCCCACCATTTTTGGCCTTTGCATCATTTTCGGATTTAGATCCCAAGTGCCCTCATTTAATTAAAAAGTGCGAAATACTTTTATTCTAATTAAATGGAGGATACCAACTTTGACAAATCCCAGGTTGAACCCCATTGAATTTCATGCCTATTAATTTATCCTTGGTTCTCGTGTATTTAAAGGTTTATTGTGGTTACATGGTCGGTCCCATCATTTTCTTGTGACAATCAAACTCAACACAACCAGCTACCTGGCAATCTCTATTAGAAGCCAATACACCACTTCAAGAATCAAGGCTACCTTCACTTGGCCTAATGACTCATGAGCAAAACAAAGTGCTTTTGTGAGGGAGTAGCAAATTCATTTTGGCTGTTCACTCTTGAAGCCGAACCAAAGGAAAAGAAATCCTGGCCTTGGTTTTCGGGTGGAGCACCATAACCTAAAAGCATGCAAGCGGATGAAGCATGTTGTCCCGTGTTCTTCTTCACGTTAGGCTCCAGCTGTTCTGCCAAGGCCAGTACATACAGTACGGCGGGGGCAACCACCTACTCCACTGGGAACTCCATCCAACCGTTCATCAGATCACCCCTCCCCTCCTCATCCGTTCGATCACCTTACCTTAACCTAATCTCTCCTCTATAAATGATCACCTATTTTCCTCAACTCCCCCACCGAGAAGAGAACCAACCGACTCTGCTGCTTCACCCTTCTTTCTTTCTTCCCTTCGATCAGACAACACCCTACCTCTAGTTCCTCCATCGAGCCGAGGAGCGGGACTGTTGTGCGGATCTTCTATCGCAACGTTCTCGACGTCACCGGCGACTTCGCGGCGAGGAACCTCGGGGCTCCGTTTTCCTGCTTTGTCATCATCCTTTCCCAGGCTGGTGAGTTTTAGATGCCTTCTTATACCAAGCATTATCATAAAATTTCTTTTGCTACCATTGGGATGTCTCATCTTGACCTCCATATTGTTTCCCTGGCTAGTAAGAGAGAAGAGTGGTATATTGAAGGGAATAAAATGTGGTGCATGGGTTGGATTCATAAGAGTATGGAGTAGGTGATGATGGGAGAAACAGGGAACGAATGGTATTGATATGTATATGTTTTACTAGAGTATGCTTACCAAATCATCCAAGAGTGCAAGTGATGGTTGAGGATCCTAACCGTGGTGATTAATATTGCTATGGAAATTTATGGTAGAAGGAAAATTCATATGAACAATAGGAGGAAGAGTGCACTGTGTCTATATTGTAAGGTTTATCTGTGAACAAAGGATGAAGGGTTGTCTCATGAGAGCTTGTCCTTACTTTTGTATAAATGAAGAAATTAATTATACATGTGAAAGATTTAGATTTAGTTGAGGGATTATATATGCTACGAGGAGTTTAAGGTTTGAAGGCATTGAGGTTTAGGGTTTATCATATTGTTTGATATATATATTAATTATTATCAATGGACAGTGATTTATGGTAAAATGGTGTGTGTTATCATTAAGTTGTTCATTATTTGAGGATTAGATTAACAGTGATGAAGTCGGTTGAGGAATACAAATATGTTTTTGTGAACTATGCATGTATGAGAAGGGCTTGAATACTAAAATAGTGGTTGTAAGATTTTAATAGATAATAATTAATAGTTGAGAGCTGGCAAATAATAAAGAGTTAATAGAGGAGTAGAATATATGACAAAATAATCCGAGGGTTAAGGAAGACCTAATATCTAAGGAGTAAATACGGTCAGAAGGTGAGAATACCTAAACTACTGAACCACGTGAAGAATATGGTAAGAATGAGGATGGATCGAGGAGAGTGTACAGATGACTAGTTGATGGACTATCGTACCGTTAGTCAGTTGTAGTCAGACCTCTAGTATCTTGCCCTTGTGAGTCATAGAATAGAATATTAATTCTGGTTTGTATCTCTTCTCTAGGTACTGCGGGACCCGAGGACTTGGACGCGGTACCATATCCCCGTCATCAGCAGCCGCACGCGGGCAAGTGTACCTTGCCACCCTGTATTTCAGTTTATAGATATTTGTTGTCCTTTATGTACTTTGTGCACATATTTCTGTTGACGTTCGATACTCCGTGTCCGGTTCACAACCGGGTGTTGACATTCGACGTAACGTCTTAGAATAATTGCTAGATGCTTCACAGCACCTCGATGCACGTACCTGAGTACATCGATACCCCAGGACACACTTATACACTGTGATCGTGCCAGATTCCTATATCCTGATACTGACATCATGACCAGAGACTGGGACAACCTTAGGGTCGCGTCTGTTGAGTTATTTCTGTGTGTCGAGACTGTAGTTAGAGTTTCAGGTTCAGCGCACAATCGTTGACCGCTTGGGAAGGGGAAGACAGTTACTAGACGTTTGGGCTACTCTGCACGCACTTATATATATGTAGTATTTTGTAGTGATACCTGTATCTAGTGTAGCTGTTTCACCCGTGTGACTCTTTGTCCGGAGCTGCGGTACGTGCCGTATATTTTCGTGTCCGGAGCTACGGTTTTATTTTGGATGGCCCACGCGTCGAACATTGTCTTTAAACTGCGTCACACTTGTTTGGTTATGTTAGAGTACCCTGTCGTGCACTTGTACTTTCTGTTTACTTGGCATTGTTGTATTTCTGTACCTTGTTATGTCCCTCTGAGGACCTGGTTTTCTTCCAGGTGTAGGCCACGAGGATTACCCAGAGGAGTACGAACCGGGCATCTATCCAGCAGCAGTACTCACTACCGAGGATGAGGTCATTCCTGAGGACTTCGCCTGATCACTGGTAGTGACTCTTTCCTTGGGACGGTATCATTAACTAGTTACCTGCTGCCGTCCCAAGTTATCTTATTGCTTACTTTCTTTCCAGTATATTTGTACTAGCGGGTTTGTCCCCATGTGACTACTCTAGTATTTGTACTTGATACTTATTTGGATATTTTCCTTCCTGCACATTAGTCGTTGTATTTACTTCTATTGTGCTCTTATATTGCTGCCTGTGGATGAGATTTAGATTAAGTATACTTGTGTTATGCGTTGGGTTATTTATTGTACTTTACAGCTTAAGTGTACTCCGACGGGCCCATTAGATTGGGAAGCCCGCCGAAGTACACTGCTGGCCATTGCCACGTGTCTCGGTTCCTTATCCATGGAACCGGGGTGTGACAGTTCATAACTATTAATTACACTATATAAGAGTAATTATAAGGGAGAAAATCAGGGTTTACCTCTTGGGAGTTGAAATCCCAAGCCAAAGTCTCCAAAAAGCTCCAAATCCACCACACCAAGCTTCCAAGCTTCCAATCCCAGCTCCAACACCAAATCTAAGCTCTACCCACCTAGGTTAGGGAAAAATATAGGGTTAAGGTTCACATCCATAGAGAATAGAAGAAGAAAGAGAAGAAATAGAGCACTTACTTGAATTAGGAAGAAGGAAAGAAGAAGGAAGAGGTAGTGGAGAAGAAGAAGAAGAAGAAGAAGAAGAAGAAGAAGAAGTGAATGAAATGGGAAGGCTGTGTTTGGCTGCTGGTTTTGGTCTGGAAGGGGTCGGCCACACATTAAAGGAGGGTTTTACAAAGTCCAAAATACCCAAAATGCCCTCTCCTAACTTGGATTTTGGGTTTGGGGTTCCAAAAGCACTCAAACTAACTCCTAATCTCTCCAACTAACCTATTAAAAATATAATAAATATTTTAAACCCAAAAATAGGTCTCACAAGGGTGATGGTTGGGTCGGACATGGGTCCACTAGGGACTGACATGAGTCCAAACTAGCCAAAACCCTAAAACAATCAATAGAAAAATAATACAACCATCAATTAAATATAAATATAATTAATTATAAATAATACACAATTAACTAAATTAAAATAAAAAAATACCCGGCTCTGAAAATGGGTAGTGACACCATCCAATTCCAGAAACCACCAAATTATATGATGACATTTCCGACAAAGTTGCAGAATATAATTTGGCAATGGAAGGTGATATATGACAGCTATTCTTTGATGGTGCTTCCAGAACTGGTTCCAAGGGAAATGTGGTTTCAGGGGTAGGGATTGTTCTGGTGACTCCTGATAAACTCGTCATTTATCGAGCATATTCTCTTAGTGAACCATGCTCTAATAATGTGGCAGCGTATAATGCTCTATTAATTGGGCTTCAAGTTGCTAAAGAATTGGATATTGAATACTTGGAAGCTTTTGGTGAATCTCAGCTGATCGTCAATGAGGTCAGAGGAATATATGAAGTCCGCAATCCAGATCTCATTCCTTATCACTGAACAATAATCGAGATAGCAATGTCTTTTAAATGATTCTTCTTAGAACATGTTCCTCGATCTCAAAATTTGGAAGCTGATGCTCTGGCCAGTCTAGCTGCAGATCTAGCAATTCCTTTAAGAAGGCAGAATTCGGTGATCCTTCTTAACAGAGATTTGTTTTGTGTGAAAAATAATTTTCACATAGAACGCAGCTATGTTATAAACATGGTTCCTCCTAAGAGAGATTGGAGAAGTCCCTTTATAGACTTTATGTCATATGGAATCTTACCAGAGGATCCTAAAGAAGCAGCATCTATCAAAGGACGATCGCTACGTTTATATTTTGATGCTTCTTCACAAATTTTGTATCGCCGAACATATGATGGACTATTGTTACGATGTCTCTCTGGTGATGATGCAAGGCGGGTTATCCGAGAAGCTCGTGATAGAGTATGTGGAGCACATCAACCCGGTCCTAAGTTGCAGGATCGTATCAGGAGGATGGGCTACTACTGGCCTACTATGATTGCAGATGCCGTAGAATATGCAAGAAAATGCAAAGTCTGTCAGGTTCATGCAGATTTCATACATCAACCTTCTGAATATTTATATCCTACTATTTCATCATGGCCCTTTGAAGCATGGGGTATGGATATCATTGGTCCTATTCATCCTTCATCTTCTAGAGGACATCGGTTTATATTAGCTATCACTGATTATTTCTCCAAATGGGCGAAGGTAATTCCTCTTGCTGAGGTAAAGACATTCAATGTGATCAGCTTTATCAAGCATCATATAATTTATCGCTTTGGGATACCCCGAAGGATAATTCATGACAATGGGCCTCAATTCATAAGTCAAGTGTTTCACCGATTTTGCGATAATAATCAGATACAAAATGTAGCCTCAACGGCATATAATCCTGCTGCCAATGGTTTGGCAGAAGCCTTTAATAACGTCATTATCAAACTATTGAAGAAGTTTGTCTCTTCAAACAAAAAAGATTGGAACGAGAAATTGGGGGAATGTCTGTGGGCATACCGCACAACGGTATGAACACCAACGGGTTGTACTCCATTTTCATTAGTTTACGGGTGTGAAGCATTTCTCCCTATTGAAATTCAAATTCCATCACTCAGAATAGCAGTAGCTAATGAGCTGACTAAGGAAAATAATGATCGTTTAAGAATTCAAGAGCTAGATGGGTTAGACGAAAGACGCCTTCAATCTCAACAGCGCATTGAGTTCTGCTAAGCACGCATCTCCAGAGCTTTTAATCAAAAAGTGAAGGAAAGAGTGTTCAAAGTTGGTGAGCTATTTTTAGCTGTGAAGAGGCCAATGATCATTACACATAAAAGTAAGGGGAAATTCTAGCCCAAATGGAAGGGCCCTTATGTGATTGAAACAACATTTTTAAATGGCGCTTACAGATTAGCCAAGCCTAATGGAGATTTGATAATGGCTCCTATCAATAGCAAATTTCTGAAGAAGTATTATGCTTGATCTTTCTTGCTTAATGGAGTATGATGAAGATTTCATTCTGATGATACTACGTACAAAGATTAGTTGAATCATATTCTATCATGTTCATATTACCTCTGAATAGATATGTTTAACTAATTTGAAACTTTAAAACCTATCATGTCCATATTACCTCTGATAGTATTTTGTATACAAATTTAGTTGGATCATATTCTATCATGTTCATATAACCTCTGAATAGATATATTCAGTAAAAGCAGTTACCGAAAGTATATCATGTCCATATTACCTCTGATATCACTTTCATCTTAGCCTATCATTTATATTCTAATAATAAGTGATGGGTCCACAGAGTCAGAAAATGTGTCTTCATCATCTCTGAGAATAACAAATTACATGGTAAAGAAGGAGCAAAAAAGTACATAATCCATCATTGTGGAGGAGCAGTTAAATCACGGATTTGTTGCGCTAAAGCAGCCATCCTTTCGTTCCTGGAGTTTAAAATTTTGGTGCAAGCCAGTTCCAGTCTTGCTTCGTCATTACTCAAGAGAGATAGTTCAGACAGAGAATCAACAAAACTTGCATGGATAACACACACATGTGTCAAGTTCTGTTGAGCCGTATTCACTTGGCCCTCCAATACATCACGAACTAGCGATGCTTTGAGAAGCCTCTCCTTTGTTTGAGCAAGTTCAGCTTCCAGTTCTTGAATCCTCACTTCATATACCTCACATTCGGTATGACACTGAGCTAGCTGAGGAATACTCTCCACTAATACTGCTTGCTCTTTCTCCATCTCTTGTTGTTGTTCCTGAAGGATTTGTTTAAGATTTCTGCCTTCTGAGAAAATTCTGAAGTTTGTGAGTCATACTCAGCCTGAACCAAGTCATTGATGCTGCCTCTGGATAATTACAAATATTCGTTAATGGGTTGTTCTAAACCATTAACCATTTGCTCTAGCGCATTAGCTCTGTCAGCGTCATTAAAATTTCTAATTTGCGCTATAGTGAGCTTGGAAGACGTCTTCAAAGCATCAAAGCCTAGATTCTTCTCTAGCACCATGGATATTAATTCTTTTAAAGTGAGATAGAATATGCTAGTGTATTGTTCAACTAGCATAGCAATGCTCGAATGGAAGCTGGGAGTGGCCGCAATATCAGTAAATCTTCTTTCTGGAATGACTGCAGAAGATGTTGCCACAGTCGTTGCTTCAACATATGGTGCGCAACAAAAGAAGAGACACCAACAACAGTTAAAGTTGTTGGCATGTTCGACGAAGGTATATTTCCAACGATTGGAGGCACAGTCGAGGTGGTTGGTT
Organism: Iris macrosiphon; assembly: GCA_036927795.1. Lineage (NCBI taxonomy): Eukaryota > Viridiplantae > Streptophyta > Magnoliopsida > Asparagales > Iridaceae > Iris > Iris macrosiphon. The sequence continues at coordinate 29,377,159 of JAYESA010000015.1, read as the reverse complement.
CATCCACCTCTGATTCTATTTGAACCGTTGCTGGCGGGATTATATCTGAGAATGTTGCGGATGAGGGATCAACGGTTTTAAGGTACACTTCTTCGACAGTGGTCACAGCCGTTTCAGTAGCTGGATCCGCAATGAATGCAAAGGTTGTTTCAGCTCCGCCTTTTCCAGAAATGTCTTCGTCTAAAAATAAGATAAGAGAAAATATCAATTTGATGTTAAATTTTCCTAAAAAAAGCGTAAAGACAATATTTACCCATGGCCGATGGTATGTATATTGCGTCTGTAGCCTGTATAGCTAAATCATTTCTTAATGATACTAAAAAAGCTATCATACCTTGAGAGGAGGGTACACCAACTGACGCTTGAGGGTCGTCATCCCAGTCATCACCCAAATCTACTCGAGGTTCATCAGGTGGAATCTCGCTTGAAATATTCACAGATGAAGGAGGGGCTAGTCCTATTATTTGTCTTGTAAGCGATGGTAAAGGTATAATGATTATTAGAGAGCTCGGCCTCGAAGGCGATAGAGAAGCATCACCAGTAACGGTGGTAGATGTAATTGCGGCAGCAGTCGTTGGCAAAGAATCTCCAGCACTTTCAGGTAGGACTATGGAGGCTCCTTCTTTAAAAGGCGAAGGACGATGAGGGGATATAGGATCCCTAATCACAGAATCATCCCTAATAGGGGAAATAATAGGTTCACTCCTGGAAGAGGCCCCCTTAGTGGAAGTCTTTTTAGGACCTTTAGTAGTTTGCTTCTTCTTACGAGGGAAAGGCTCTTTCTGAGTAGAAGCCTTTCGTTTATTAAAAATTATGAGAGGCTCTGCTGGTGGAGCTATTATGCCTCTCGGTAATATCAATAAATAATTATCTGCCCCAGTAGTTTCATCGCCTTCATCAGAGGAGACAGATGGTACTCCTCTCTTCCAGTGGATTTATGGAAGGGCATTCTGAAACTTCCATATACATCAAAATCATGATGGAAAGTATTAATGGACACATGAAACTGTGCATATGAATAAAGAATGCGCAATTCCATGGAGAGAGAAGTCGCGGGTACAACAAAGGTTGCTCTAGTACAACCCATGATAAAATAACGCCATCCTCTAGCTCCATCAATAAGCCCACCTTTGAATTTAAAGCTGGTGATGGGATTTCCCACGTGCAACTGATCATATCCAAATTGCCTGGCGAAACGGCTAGGCAGATAAGGTTCTAGGTAGCAGTGATCCTCACTTCTATACAGCAGGTGTGAAGGTCTAATACAGACCAACCAGTAAAACGCTTCAGGAGAAAGAATAGACTTTCCCTGACCTATATCATGAAGTTTAGTCCCCTGCTGATTGATATATACGGGGGGAACGATGCAAAAAAATTTCCAACTATGGGCAAAGTTCAGTGCTAGTCGACAATCTATGACGCTAGTCACATTCCAAGAAGAATTCTTGTAATTCAACAGGAAGTTACTGCCCGAACCACTGGCAGATCTGGGAGACATCACTCTGGTGTTATAAAGGATTAACCATCCCATCAGATATAAGAATAGTAATTCCACTCTGGAATATCCTTCGCGCTGAGTGGTATTGGCCAGCAGTCCATCAGTAATAGCCCTCAGGCCAGCTTGTATCATGCATACCATGGCAGGGAGTAGGCCCAATCTTGCTCCAAATACCAAACGCACTGCGGGACATAGGGTGTTGCGATGAGTACGATCTGCAGACGCAATACCAGGCACCACCCATCGGCATAGCCAAATAGAAAGGAAGCCAGCCAGTTGAGCTTCTTTTGACAGAGGCTTTCGATAATGCCTCATATAACTGTAGGCTTTGGTCCCTGCATGATAACTATCTATACCTTCATTAAGAACACAATCTGGAGCTTCAGCATCTTCAATAAGGTCATCTATTGTGTTGGCATTAAGAATACTCAGAGGGTTCAAAGGTTTGTCTTTGCCATCTACAACTTTGTTCTGCTTGGCATTTTTAGCCTAATGGAAGAAAATGTAAGATACCCATTTGTAATATGAGCTAAATCAGAAGGCTCTCTATAAAAAGAGGTGCATGCAAGATAGTGGCTCATCAGTTCTTGGTATACAGCCACTACCCGAGGGTTGATATCCTTCAACTCTCTATTGGTGGGAACGTATTCTTCATAAAGAATGTCTCTCATTGCTAGTTTTGAGATATCTGCCATCTCATGAAGTGCTAGGTCCAACTCACCTATTGGAGTTGCGAAAGTCCCAGTAAACGAGTTATATCGCTCCATCAAATCTAAGAATAAATTTGTGTTGATAGGCAGTCCAACACTAGTAGCATTGACAACATCAAATAAGTTGATACTTTCTAGCTCCATTTGAAAGTGCTTCAGGGCCCATGTAGTTAATCTGGCCCATCGAAGATTGTGGGGGTTAAGCCATTCACTCGTGCGAGGGTTAAATTTGGGATATACTCCTCCCTGCCTCATGAATTTACTGTAGAAAGTTGCTATTTGAAATGGCTGGATCAAAGAAGAGTCTTCACTAGGGACGCTGGGCACAATAGGACCTGAGGGACTACTTACGAAGGATCCTCGGTTTAATCTTTTCTTATAGAAGATCTTCCCTGGCTGGCCATGAAGATCAGGAGTCAGAGTCCATGCCATCCTTCTGGAATGTGTGGCATGGAAGAATGCAGAAATGGGGTAGTCTATGAACATCTTCGGCAGGTACATAACAGTGCCCTCAACAGAAAATACCTAATCTTCCTTCTTGGGCTTTGTTTGGGATTGCTTATCAATAACATCTCTAAATATGAAAGCTGGTTTCTTATACTCGGTTCCATCTATATATGTCAAGGGTTCCCCGCTGATCATAGTTAGCAACATTCTTTCTCCTTGGGCCAAGATCAGAATTCCCCTTTCTTTAGGATACTCGTTTCCAGAGATGGGAAAAGTTACATGGGACAAGTCCTCCAAGTAGTTGGAATTTAACATTCCAGCAGCAGAACCCTTTACTTCAGCCAGAAGGGGGATCTGTAGGTCCACTGCAAAAAAGTAAGAGAATAAGTCAGTTTTATGCTGGAATTTACTTTCAATGCGTAAAACGTAAGGTGTTACATTTGTGCGTAAAATTAATGATGACCACAAGTTTACCCAGAGTAAAAATCTTGTAATATACGCCAAATTTAACAGTCTGAGTTTTTACACCAGATTGCAAAATATGGAGTTTTACACTGACACATTAAAATGTGGACGTATTTGTGCATACACGTATAACGTGTGCGATGGGTTTTTATTTCTCGAAGTTTTACCTGTGATGTCCGGTGCACAGCTAGACAGCGGTGCACTTCATTCAGAACGAGGCTCGGTTGGCCTAGTAGGAGTCGTTCGTGCTTGAGCAGATGAGCGGGATGATGAAGCGACTTGCTTTCCTTTAGCGGTGGAGGTTTATTTTGGTGCCATGGCAGAAAAGAAGGGTTTTTCAGAAAGAGATAAAGGGTTTTTCAGAAAAAAATGAAGGGTTTTTCTCTCGCATGACCTTGGCCTATTTATAGAGTTCAAAATAACTCTTTCGAATCCTTAACCAAATCCAATTTTATCATAGTCAGTTATGATTTGGGACCACGTCAGCAGAAAAGAAAGACAGATAGTCATGCTGCATAAAGGATCCATCAGATGCTATGATCTATAAATTTACGAATACAGTAAAGATCCACACGCAGAGCAAGGATCTATGATTTTATGCTCAGATGCTACGGATCTATGATTTTACGCACAAAATAAAAATCTTAAATTATACGGGACAGATCAGTTAGCAGAATACGTGTATATATTGATAATCTGAGTTTTACGCTCGAAAAAGCCAGTTATAAGAGTTTACGCAAAAAATGCTCTTTTATTTTAAAGAATCAGTATTTTTTGATTCCATATTGTTTACAAACGTTTGCAAGGGCCTGAAATACGCAAATATCAGCGTTTGCAAATAGACGACGAGTATTCAGTAACTTCTCTTCTTCTTCTGTCGAGAGGACTTCATCAGACGAAGGGCCAAGGAGTTCCCTGAAAATATCATAGATCAGGGTGAACCCATTAACGAGTCAAATTTGACCATTTCATGCTTTATTCAAAGTATTTCAAATTACGAGGAATTTGAAAACTTTGAAGGGAGTCTTGTAGAAGCATGAAATATGCTGGAGAATTGTTCGCATATTTTACAGTCAAAACCCCCAACATACATAAAGTCCCTCCCTGCGTAAAACAGAGCTTCAAGGTTGTTTGACGTAAAATAGGGCTTGAGAGCTGTTCACGTAAAACAGAGCTTCAAGGTTGTTTAGCGTAAAATAGGGCTTCAGAGCTGTCTGCGTAAAACAGAGCTTCAAGGTTGTTTGGCATAAAATAGAGCTTCAGAGCTGTCCGCGTAAAACATAGCTTCAAGGTTGTTTGGAGTAAAATAGGGCTTCAGAGCTGTCTGCGTAAAACAGAGCTTCAAGGTTGTTTGGCGTAAAATAGGGCTTCAGAGCTGTCCGCGTAAAACAGAGCTTCAAGGTTGTTTGGCATAAAATAGGGCTTCAAAGCTGTCCTCGTAAAGCAGAGCTTCAAGGCTGTTCTGCGTAAAAGGTTGCTATATCTTCCTGCGTAAAGTTTAAAATATGTTATTTTTAATGCAGCGTAAAGTTGTACGAGAAACTCTTCGTATTCCTCGGATAAATTTGTAAGTCAAATCAGTGAACCTGACATTTAACAAAATTATTGCACAATGATCGAGAGAACGACTGTGATAGTGATTTTGCACAGAGACCCAGGTTGTCATTTTGTGACATATTTTTGATACAAGTCATTTTTACGCATTCGAAGGAAGAAAAATGGAGTCTTCTGAATACGCTGCTTATTCTACATTGACAGAAATGAGTTTTTACGCTCAAGACAAGACAAAATCAGACGCCACGTCAAAATCTATTTTTTGTACAGAGCTTGAGGCATATCTCTGTATTTAATGTACGAGATTTTGTTCTATTTTTAAAATTTGTCATGACTGGAAAAGCTAAGACTGTGACTAATACACTCACATCACCATCCTTGCATTTCACGCCAACCAGGCTATTTTCAACTATAGAAGTACGCCGTATGTTATCTCCTCGAAATATTCCAACTCTGCTATATTTGCAAAGGTACGTTGATAAGGCTACTTAGCCCAGAATACGCTCAAGACCTCAGTCGTGAAGGATAATTAGCTATTTTATGCTGGTTATCTACTATTCATGAATCATCAAGTTTTACGCAGGGGCAGTTACCTACGTGGCTTGCATGCCATGATCTTCGAGAAGCAGTTATACGCATTACCTTATAAAGGGATACATGTCATATGCAGATTCAGAAGATTATTTGAACGTGGGTAGCAGTTGTCATAACCGCAGCGTAAAGGAGGCAATCTTCTTCACAGTTTGGCCTTTTACGCCAACAAGACAATCATTTGGCTTTTACGCCAATGAGGTAGTTATTTGATTGATCTCTATAAATAGAGACCCCTGGTCACAGGGTAAAAGGGAAGAGAATTGGTTTTTGGCTGACAACTTTGGCAATAAGAATTCGATTCCACTTGCAACTTTCCTTTGGTCGACTTTTGCCTTCAGTTCAGAGAAAGTTTGAAGCTTCTTCTACAACACTTCTTCATCATCGTGTAGTCCAAGGAACAAAGTGATCGACTGCAGATCAGACTTCCATAGCAATAATTCCCCAGAATTATTTTATTGTACTTAATATCCTCATATAGGATTATTTGTACTTTTCTCTTTTCTCGTTTGTAAGCAAAGTTTCGTATAAATTTTGTTTATCCAAAAAGGGCATACTCCGGATTGAGTACGGGTGATAAGTTGTAAGACAATCGATATCAGAGGTAATATAGGCGTGATGATCGATGGTTAAGGCCGAAAAGTTTGCTCAGAGATAATATAAACATAGTAGACTCCATAGGAGTAGTGTATTAGAGCGTCAGTCCAGAGGTCTTGTGGACATGAACCAGCACCCAGGAGGATACGATGTAGTTTGGTGATAGAGGAGTACCAGTCTAATTTAGACATATAACTTTTTGAGGAACTTGCCATTGATAGGCATCATGAGCAAGTCGCCGTTGAATTTTGCCAACCGGTAAGCGCCATTGGAAATATGGTTTCCCTGATGAACGGGCATTCCCATTTAGGTTAGAATTTGCATGTTTTCATGTGGGTCATAACCATAGGTATTCTTACTGTTAAGACGAGGTCACCCACTTGGAATGTCCTTTGTTTTATCCGTTTGTTGAAGGCTCCAGAGAGACGTGCTTGATACAACTCCATGCGTTGTTGAGCTAAGAGCCATTTTTCATCGAGTGCTTCTAATTTCCGTAGCCGTCGACGGTGAGTGTCGTCCACGATTTGCTGGTAGGAGAGGGCCACTAGAAATGAAAGGGTCTGGATCTCGAGAGAAAGTATCGCTTCGCTCCCATAGACCAGAGATAAGGATGTGCTGCCAGTAGCTATCCGAACCGTTGTACGGTATGCCCAAAGACATTCCCCTAGTTTTCCATTCCATTCACGCTTCTTAGATGACACAAACTTCTTGAGGAGCTTGATGATGGTTTTATTGAATGCCTCGGCCAATCCATTAGCTGCTGGGTGGTAGGCGGTTGATGCTACGTTCTGGATGTAATTTTTACCGTAGAACCAGTAAAAAATATGACTTGCGAACTGTGGACCATTATCGTGGATGATCCTCCATGGCAAGCCGAAGCGATAGATCACATGATCCTTGACGAAGCTAATCACGTTCGATGTTTTGACTTCAACGAGTGGAACTGCTTCGACCTCCTTGGAGAAGTAATCTGTGATGGCCAGAATAAACCGATGTCCCTTAGACGAAGGTGGGCTTATAGGTCCGATGATGTCCATTCTCCATGCTTCGAACGGCCAGGATGCTATCATCGGGTGTAGGAACTCGGACGGCTGATGGACAAAATCTGCATGGATTTGGCACGCCTGACACTTTCTCGCATAGTCAATAGCCTCTGCCATCATCATTGGCTAGTAGTAGCCCATTCTTCGAATACGGTCCTGTAACTTTGGACTAGGCTGATGTGCTCCGTATATGCCATTGTGAGCTTCGAGGAGAGCTTGTCTTGCTTCTGCATCCGATAAGCATCATAATAGGAGACCATCGTAGGATCGACGATAGAATATTTTTGTGGTTGTATCAAAGTAGAACCCGAGAGAATGTCTTCTGATCGAAGTAGCTTCCTTTAGAATCTCGGGAAGAATTCCATAGACTGTGTAGTCGATGAATGGACTCCTCTAATCTTGAGTGTCGATGTCAACCCTCGCAGCATAGCTGAGGCACAAGCACAGGTTGATTTTGGGGCAGACTAGCTCTTGGACGATGACATCGATTAACAGATGAGCATTGTTTGGTATTTCTAGGGAAGCGGCAAGGCCGGCCAGAGCATCTTCCTCAATATTTTGCAAACGAGGGATATGCTTAATAAAGAACATCTCGAAGGTTGCGATGATGTTAAGTGCAGCCTGGTTGTAGGGGATCAAGTCTTCATTTCGGACTTCATACTCACCCCAGACCTATTTGATTATTAGCTGAGAATCGTCGTAGGCCTCCAGGTACTTTATCGTGTCTTGCTTTGCGAGTTGGAGCCGATAATTAAGGTATTGTACTCTGCCACATTGTTGGAACATGGTTCTGTGAGAGAGTAGGCATAATTTATGATGAGACCGTTTAGGGAGATTAACACTATCCCGACCCCAGCGATAATGTTGCCTTTGGGCCCTTCACTTGAAGCACCGTCAAAGAATATTTGCCAAACTGCTTCGTGTAAGGTGACGTTGGCATCTACCACTTCGTCTAGAATCTCTTCATAGAGCTTTGATATTTCTAACCCCGGATGGACTGCCAGAAAGTCGGCCAATGCCTGACCCTTGACGGCCTTCTGTGGGACGAATACCATATCAAATAGAGATAATAATATTGGCCAAGTATCCAAGCGGGAACTGAGTGCCCCAGGTTTGATCATGAGGACCCTGAGGGGGTTGACTGACGAGATTACATGAATGGTCTGTCCAGTCACGTAGTTTCGGGTTTTCTGGATAGCGAACACCAGTGCCATGCACTCTTTCTCGACAGCGGTATATCTTTGCTCTAGGTCGACCATCATCCGGCTGAGGTAGTATATGGCTTGCTCATGGCCTGCATCACTATTTTGGGCTAATAGTGCCCTGAGAGAGTGATTTATTCGTGTACATAGAGCAGGAATGACTTTTCCAGGATCGGGGCCACCAGCACATGAGGGTTTGATAGATATTATTTGATATTGTCGAATGCTCGTTGGCACTCTTCATTCCAAACAAAAGAGACACCTTTCTTTATTAGCTGTGTGAATGACTGGCAGCATCCAGAGATGTTTGATATGAACCTCTGGATATATGCCAACCTTCCTTGTAGGATGCAAAATTTTTGTAGGTTCTTTAGCGAATTCATAACCAGGATGGCCTTGGTCTTGTCAGGGTCTATATGAATGCCCCAGGCGGTGATGACGAAACCTAAAAATTTGCCACTAGAGACTCCCAGAAAGGACTTGGTAGTGTTCATCATGAGGCGGTGTGCACACATTAGGTCGTATACAGTCCTCAGGTCTTGGAGGTGCTCGCCTTTGGAGAAGCTTTTGACGGCGATGACATCGACGTAACATTCCACCATCTTGTGCAGATGATCACGGAATATGGTGCTCATGGCTCGTTGGTATGTAGCACCTGCATTCTTTAGACCAAAAGGCATGACCGTGTAGCAGTATACACCTATCAGGGTCCGAAATAATGTATGTTTCTTATCGTCAGGAAATATATTGATTTGGTTGTAGCCTAAGAAGCCATCCATGAAGGACATGCGCTCGAAGTCGCAAGTGTTTTCGATCATTATGTCGGTGATTGAAAGAGGAAATTTTTCTTTAGGACATGTCACGTTTAGATCACGAAAGTCGATGCAGATTTGAATCTTTCCATTCTTCTTAATGACGAGATGATATTGGCTACCCAGTCGGGGTATTATTCCTCGCGGATAAAGCCACTAGCTATCATCTTGTTGACTCCAGCTTTGATGGAGTTCATTATGTCTGGCCAAAATTGTCGTTGTTGTTGCTTGACTGGTTTGGTGTTTGGTAGAGTATTGAGTTTGTGGACCACAATTTTGGAATCCAGTCTTGACATGTCTTCATAACTCCAGCCAAAGATATCGATGTATTCCCTGACTAGTTGTAATAGGGATTTTCGGTCTTCGTCGGACAGACTTTTGCTGACAAAGATAGGCTTTGGGGAGGTTTCGTCACCTAGATCGACTTGTATGACTTCGTCCTCGGTAGAAGGTTCATGCTACTCAAATCATATCTCCCATGGTGAACCAAGGTGTTTGGCACAGGGTTCTATCTCAAAGAGCTCGGGTGGCTCCTCGTTGTCTTCCTCAAGGTCGGCAGACACCATGTTAGAGGACAGTGTTTGTCTGAGCATGTCCCTGATGCTGGCATTGGAGTCCTAGGCTAAGGATTCTGACGAGTGTGAGTGTAACTCATCTTCTTCGTCTGAGTCCTCAGGGGTTGTAGGAGGTGTCACATATCCTAAGCCATGCTTGGTTTTATGATAGTAATCCTCTTCCTTACCTGTAGGAGTGGGTAGATGCAAGGACAACCTTCGACCTTTGCCATAGTTTAGGCCTTTAGTGGCCTTCAGATCGTACCCTATTTTCTGGATAAGGTACAGGGCTTGTGAACTATATCGATAGAGCAACATTCGACAGATGTCAGGTTCTGGTTCTTCTTTTTTCTGGGATGACGGACTGAGAGAATTCTACCCTGCCAAAGATGATGAGATTATCTTCCTTCTTCCTAGGCAAGACTAAGAAGTAAGAATCTTGGCCGGGGAGCATCCAGTGCACTGTGTAGGTTGTGGTCACTTGCGTCTGCAGGTGTAAGCCTAGACCATGCTCCATTGTCACGCCCCAGTCCCAAAATACGTAGGACTAGGAATACGTAATATGCCAGCTACGTATTCGACCAGACTCTGGCCCGACTCGAATAAGTATAAGCTGTATTATAATGGTCACTATCTAAATAATCAAGTAAATATAAATATATATGCCTCAATCCACAATGAACAGAATACGCAAGAATGAGCTACATATGCTAAAGTCGGCAGTCCAGTAACACACAAACTCGAATAAACTCGAGAAAAATATGAGTCTATAAAACTAAGCTACATTAGCAGATGAATAAACAATATGAATAAATAACCATAACTCTGGTAGAAATGATATAAGTATCTGGTACCAATGCCTGCAAGACAAGCAACTCCATCAGCAACTCCAAAGGCTCCATAACCATCTATGCTGCAAAAACTGGCAGGGGACCAGGTCCTCAGAGGGACGTAACAAGGTACAAGAAACAGCATGCCAAAAGTAAAACAGTATAATGCCACATACTCAAGGGTAAACTATTGTAATCATCTATGTGATATGCACGTGAGAGCATCACTCATACTCAGGCTGAAACTACTACTGGATCTGTATCGGGGAGCCCATAGCAGCAAGTAGTATCAAAACTCAGTATATGTGCCAAAGATCTGAGACAGAGTCTAAGGCACCACTAGGGTATTGCGACTCCGGCGTATGTGCCTCAGCATCTCCAGTAGTATAGTATATATATATCAATAATTAGCCTGTAGTATGGTGTGTCTCTCCCTACCCAATATAACCTCATATTTCATGTCCACGATATCTCATGTCCATAACACGCAAGATCATAACCTCTAGCTAGTACAACGAGTCATAATAATATCCATGTAATATGCAAGTCTCATGTCACGAATCCTGTAAGCCTATACAGAATCACCATGAATAACTCAAGAAAGATTTTGTCACATGAAATAGTGTCACGTATCCTAGGGTATGGCGTACTTCGTAAAGCAAGCACGTAAAAATAGGATCGAGAATCAACTCTCTAAGCGACGTTGCACAATTTCGGACGCTAAGCAATGTCTCACGGTCCTAGGATAAACAGACACATCAACCATATAAAATAACTATAATAACTAAATAATATAATAAAGGCAAGAAACTTTGATACATCATGGCAATGTACACTTGCATGGGTTCTGAACTCCGTTAAGTGCTCCTGGAAAAGTGGAATCCGCACATACACCTTCGAACGCTGAAACAAACATCACCATTGTTCTCATAATACTAAAAATAACTAGGATTGACTACCCATAAGTTCAATTTGGACACAGGGGGAAAATTGACAATTTTGGGTCAAATTGGGTCCATATGTGGCCCACTTCGCACCACAAAATATGTCAAAGAAAAAGTTCTCCAAATTCATCAAACTTAGTGTCTATGAGTCCAGAACGATGATATAAACCCAACAAAATATTTATAACTAGATTCTGATGAGTTAATCACGAAATCGCCCGTCATGTGGAACCGTGGGGCCCACAAAATGATATTTCGTCAATATTCTCAGAATCGAACCAAACTTGGATCACAGGACCAGCGTAACGCTGCGAATCCGATGGCACAAGTTTCATTGTGAAATGACAAATACAAACAAAATTAGGACGAGTGTCAGAACAGGCCAATACAATATTTTTGGCGGATACACGTTGATTTCGGTGTGCACGTACATCAAAATCAAGTTCCACGAAAGCCTACACATCTACGTTGACGATACGCACCTTTCGATGCAACACGCACACGACGAAGTCGTCGTTTGGCGGGACGCACCCCGTATCGCGAGATTTTGGGTATTTTAAAAACATATTTTTGGTCGTTTTGGAACAAGAATAATTTTACCATTAAAGCAAACTAATAAAAACTAAAAGAATAGTTAAAATCTTGGTTATATTATGAAGAAGTTCCTTCAATTATATTTTGAAAATAATTAATGAGTTACTGGCAAATTGGACATGAACAAGGGTACTTGGACTGAATTTCTGAACTATTTTCAAACAATTTTTTAGCCAACTTTTGGTCGATTTTTCGATCAAACCAGGGTGCCTAAATTCGTTCCACTTGAAGAGAATCCTAGAGGATTATCTTGTGAACGTACCAGAGAAGATGAGACATAAATCGGACGAGCGAGGAGGGCGATGGCTGCGTGCGAAGGAGGGGTGTCGGTCGCGGCTGTGCACACACGTCTGTGCACGGGCGGTCCTCGTCTGCTGCTGTGACAGTCGCCGACGGCGCTGCGGCGCGTACGGCAGTCAGCGGAGGTGGTGGTGGGTGATGGGTTAGGGTTAAGGTTAGGTTTTTGGTTTTGTTATATATATATATTTATATATATAGGAGAGAAGAGGGGTAGGTTTTGCTGTGTACGCGGGGGGTATTGGGTTTAATAGTGGGTTTTAGTTAATGGGTAGGGTAGGTTTAGGTTATTGGGCTTGGGTTTTATTTCTTTATATATATATATATATATATATATATATATATATATATATATATATATATATATATATATATATATGGATATTATAAAAATAGTTTTGGACCTCAATAAATTCCAGAAAAATTATATAATACACTATTAATAGTTGTACACCCAAATTTTTTTTTTACAATATTAAAAATTAATTAAATACACATAATTATAAATTCAATTATATTATATATTATAATTAGTAAAAAAATCCTTAATAAAAAAAATACGGAATATCAATATTAATAAATTTAAAATTTTAACTCAAAAATTAGGGTGCTTACAATCTACCCAACTTATAAAAAATTTGTCCTCGAAATTAAAAATAAACATAGTAGAAAAGATTTTAATTAAGAATATTGCACTAAAGATGGGGGCGCAGTTACCAAATGGAGTCCTACTTTAACGCCGCATTCTAAGAATAAGGGTACGCTTAATCAAGGCTCTACCTAATTTATAAGAATGAAGTTGGTCGCAGGAACTATAGTCATGATCATATTTCTAAGAATTTTTAGAAAGTCTAACTTCAAGGAGAATTTTGAGATGGTAAGAATTTTGTGACTGTTGTCACAGCCTATTAAAGGAAATCTATGTACTACCATGGCGTTAATGTATCAATAACTCTATAAAGAAAGTTTTACCAGTTCTTCTTACTTCTAATTAGGTCATGAGTCTATAAGACAATAGGAATTACCATAGCCAAATACAACTAGGGTGAGTTGGTACCGAGAAGTTGTTCATTGCTTATCATGGATGTCGATGAATAGTTCAGTAATAAGTGTCAAAAGGTGATATAACTCATCAAGGTGATTAGTACTGTGTAAAGAGTACAAAGGGTTCAATTTAATACAACACAAGTATCACGGACGTACGTTGGCATGAATGGAATACGGGTATATCAGTGGTTAGAATATTTGGGTTGCCTATGTATAATTTAATTCTATTGCAACGGAGTTGGATATAGGGTTTAGAAGGAGATATGCCACGAATGTTGGGGGTCTATATGGAGCATGGGCGTGTATACTTGAAAATAACAGTTGTGTTATCAGTGAGTATGTTCCAATTAGGCTCATGAATGTCAAGGTTGCGGTAAGAATTGAGTCGGTGTTGAGTATTAAAATCGTCCACAACGAAAAAAGGATATCTATGTGTTATTTGTGTGTACAATTGCATCACGAATGTCATGCGACTAAAATAAAACATGGGAAGGCCAGTTTGTGAGTGATAGTCATGTCATAGGTATAGAGTGACTAGTCTAGGTCATAAGGGAGAAGTTGTTGGGAAGAAAATGATAGTGTTGTGCTCCAAATATCTGAGCCACAACAAAGGGTATCAAGGATACATAAATTTAATTCATTTGAGATTAACCTAATTAACACCAAAATAAATTCAAATTTACCCTGAATTTCCAGAAATAACCCTAACTGAAACCAGGGGCTACGATCTACCCAACTTATAAAAATTAAGTTGGTATCTAAAACTAAGGTCATGGTCCTGCTAACAAGATTTCTGGAAGGGTCTATTTTTTAAATAAGGTTACAAGAATTCTAGGATTTACTGGCCGTAATCGAGGATTTTCTAAAGGAACCTAGAAACTATCAGGGTGATATTGATCAACAACCTTATAAGAAAAATTACTATCCATCCACTACTGCTCTTGTATAGGTCAAGCTTCTACAAGGAAGAAAAAATGACTGAGTCAGATCTAACTAAGGCAAGGTGGTAGAGAGACTTCGATCATTAATTGACATTGATGACGAAGAGACCAAAATTTAGGCCACGACAAAAAGATTTTTTGATAAATCTACATGGTTGAATAAGGCACGATTAGGCAGGTATTTGGAGAATCGAGTCATGGTGACTAGATCAGAGGAATTAGAGTAGAAAAGTACCGATACCTATTATGTTTCGATCGAAAACTCTTCGAGAAGGCTTCTGCTCGAGCATATCACTTTTACATAGTGCCCACGCGAAGCGGGGTACTACATACTTACCCACCGACAAAAATTTTTTATCCTCGAAGCTCAAAGAAAAACTTATAAAATCCAGAGCAGCGATAGTCCTCATCCCTCACCATCCTCAATCGAAAACACAATCAAATCAAGAATCACGAAATCACATCTCCAAACAACAAGAAAGCAAAAAAGAAAATTTTTGTGCGCACCTTTGAGAATATCTATGGACTTTTTGTATGAAACGTTCATTGCAGCATAATATCTGGGACATTCTAAGTCGAAGGCAACAGAATAGGCAAAGAATCGAGTTGCTCTGATACCATTATGTCATACCCCGATCCCGCAAGGGCCGTTCGTCCTCGCTTGGGTCCTTGCGGGAACGACCGTCCTTGTACGGGCGTGATGTCGTGCAAGACTAAGTTGCGATTGTACAAGGCCAAAGTTTGAACAAGGGTAAGCTATTCAAGACGGAAGCAGCGACAGATATTGCAGAAAAGTAAAGAACACAATGGCATAAGGAAACAAACATCTTTATTAATATTCAAAAGTTTTATAAGTGGCACTTGGCCGAGGTTACAAATTGCTTAAGCACTCTCTCGAATACAATAACATCATTCTATATATTACATCCCTTTATACAAAAGCAGCTCAAAGCATAACTTGATACGGCTCAAAGCATCGACTCTAGATTTCTGGATCCTGGGGTTGAGGCACGGCTATCACTTCTTTGAACGGTCCAGCACCTATGAACAAGCAAACTGTTGGTGGGTTAGCACTTTGGAGAAAGTACTGGTGAGTATAAAATCAACGAACAAAAGCAACACTCCCTGAAACCAACACTAGGTAAGCATGTGGCAAAATATTATATTACTAGTGATCTTGCTACTTTTACCTAGGTTTATTTCATGTAGCATAGGGTTAGAGTCAGTTTACTTCTTTTAAAATCATAGCTTTAGAAACAGTTAGCATATTCAAACATTTAACCATACAATCGAGACAATATTCTATCGTGCAGTGTGCAGCATGTATCGTGCACCATAATTACTAACTCTTTAGGAACACAAGTTATTCTAGTAGACTGATCAATTTATTACTAAGGGACAGCAGTGAAACATCTAGTGGAACAAGCAAGTCTAGGGACAAAACGAGATTCAAATTATATCAAAATTCAATGCATCACTTATTTAGTTCGTCGAACGGTTATCCCTGCAACAGACTTACAAGTTAGCAACAATTTGCATAAACATATATATTATATTCCATGTCCGTCTCTGCATCAAATAATTAGGTATGCAAGAAGGCTAACCTAGCATGTACCCTAACTACATAATGGTCCATGGGTACCCCCATAATTAGCAGCGGTGACTCAAGGTTCAGCTTTGCACTAGCATGCACGTGTGTCGGCAGCTGTGACTAAAGGTTTAGCTCTTCACCAACACACACGAATACCAGCAGCTATGACATCATGGGTTTCGCACAACACTAATAGACAAAATACCCCACTAGATCCTGTAGGATCGTATCCTTAGGATGCAACAAAATCTCTTTTAGACCGACCAATTTCCAGTGCCCCAGGAATCGTTCGAGAGATGACCCTTGTGCACAAGTTGTCCGAACTCAATGCATGACATGAATTATCTATAATACAAGAAGAAATGATCAAGCAAAATATATTTTTCTTCTTTTCAAAATGAGCGATAGGTTAAATCTTCTTTCATACAACTAATATCATACCCCACTAGATCACAAGGACCGTACCTCAGGGCGCACTATTTGTCTCTGCTTATATGAATCAATAACTTTTAGCAGTTTGATATATATAAGAAAATAGGCAGGCAAAACATATAACAAGTATGATAATAATTTTCATAACAACTAGCATGCAATTTCTATCTCTTTCAGTATGATAGGGAACATGCGAGAAAATCTCTATGTAAGCAAGCATAATAATAGTTCTTCTATCTCTTTTTACTAAAGCATGCAATTCTACTCTTACTTAGTATATGACAAAGAGACTTGTTCAAGCAATTCCTTTACTTATCTTATTAGCATGGCAATGGTTTGTTCGATAGCGGTATCATTGAAACTAAGCATGCAATATTTCTTTCTTGACTTAGCATGACAAGTGTCACACCCGTTCCAAGATTTTATATTCTTGAAATTTGTGATATTTAAAATTTTCTTGGTAGATGTATTCATACTGTATTTTATATATTGATTTCTGTTAATTATGATAATTTTATTTAATTATATTTCTGCTTATTGTGGGAGACTGTCCGAGACCAGTAGTGAACATCTTGGCAATTGCTATAGACCCGTGCTAGGACCCGTATATAGGATATATACCAGACACAGTTTACTCTTAGAACCACTAAGCCTATTTTTGATGGTTGAGATTGGTTAGAGAGTGTCATGACTTAATCCTATGGCTAACCTCATTTCTCCACTTGGTATATAAATGTGGTTTTCTCTCTCCTCTCTTATTCTTTCTTATTTCCTCTACCTTTCTTCTTTCTTCTTCCTCCTTCCCTCAAGAGCTCCCCTTGGCCCAAGCCCTAGCCCTAGACTTGGTTCTAGGAAGAGGTTTATTTGTCCACCAAGGAAAGTACATTTTGCTCAAAGTAGTGAAGCCATTTGAATTTTCATATATATATATATATTTAAATGTGGTTGATGGAATATGTTCTCCTTGAGTTGTTGATTATATTTAGTTCTTGGATTTTTAAATTTTGATGTATAGATTCTTGTAGATCTGAGATTCAAGATTTGGACTTTTATGTGTTCTATGAGTTTTCCTTGGTTTTGATATACTAAAACTTAGTTTTTTTAAAAAACTAGTTAATCCTTATGTTAGAACATTTTATTTCGAGCATTTTGGCTTTTGTTTCACTTGATTTGGACTTAAAATAAAGTTTTTATGAAGAAAATAATTTTCGAATTTTTGGATCTTTTTTTGCCATGGCTGAACTTGCTGTCTGGAGAAGTAGAAGTTCTCATGCGGCCAACGCAATATGCGACCGAGACTTCCATGCGTCATAATCCTTATGCGGCTGAACTCTTTGCCGCATAGCCAACCAGCATGCGTCCATCTTGTTGAATGCATGATTGCTGATCTAAACAAGTGTCCTTGAATACTTTGTGCATTCACTCGCTGAACGAATGACTAAGTCCAAAAGGACTCCATGCGGCAAGGAACTCCATGCGACATCGAACTCATGCGGCAAACAGAGCATGCGGCCACCTTCCCTTGGATGCATGACTCTGAACTTTGGCGCATCTTTGGCACATCCTTGGTGCGTCTTTCTATGGTATGTCCTCTGGCTTTACTTTTACCAGGTGGTAGCCTGATCTCAATTCTATCTTAGAAAATACCTTGGCACCACTCAACTGATCGAACAAGTCATCAATCCATGGTAAATGGTACTTATTCTTGATAGTAAGATTATTCAATGCCCTGTAATCAATGCACATGCATACCGATCCATCCTTCTTCGGTACAAACAATACCGGGGCTTCCCACGGTGAAGAACTCGATCTGATAAACCCCTTATCCTGCAACTCGTCCACCTGTTTCTTGAGCTTGACCAGCTCGTTGTTGTTTACTCTATAGACATGCTATGAAATTGGTTCTGCACCTGGCACCAAGTCTATAGAGAATTTAATATCTCGATCTGGCGGCAATCCTGGCAATTTCTCAGGAAATACATCCAAGAACTCTGCTATCAACAAATGCAGCAACTCCTTGTCTTCCACCATAGCTCTACAGATAATGCCTTCTCCCTGCTCTGCAGCTCCTCTAGCAAACTCAAACTCTGGCTCTCCTAGCGGACCAAACAAAACTCTACCTCCTCTGCAATCTATACTAGCACGGTGCCTACTCAACCAATCCATCCCGAGTATAATGTCGTAGCTCGGAAGTGGCATTACAAGTAGACACGTACTCAGCTTTTGGCCTCCCAGAGTAACTATCCGATCCTTGCAAATATCATTAACCAGGATAATGCCTCCCCCGGTCATGATCTTGCAAGTCCTAAGCAAAGACTCAGCTACCAAACCATGCTTCAGAGCAAAAGAAACAGATACAAAACTATGGGAAGCACCACTATCAAACAAAGCTAAAGCTAAAATAGAATCAAGAAGAACATAACCTGCGATGACATCTCCGGTGGGCTTGACCTCCTCGACTGTCATAGCGAACGCTCGTCCTTGACGTGCACCTCCCTGATGTTGGTGCTGGGCATAATACTGCTGTTGGGTCAGAAGTGGTGGTCCCCTCGGCTGTATTGCAGGTGGTCTCGCCTGTGTCCTCGGAGCTGGAGCTACTTCTTGAACTACATGATGAGGATTGGAAGGACACTCTCTTAGCTTATGCCCTTCGGTACGACAATACAAACAAACTCCCAGCCTCCTCCTGCAAACTTTCCAGATGTGGTCGGGCTTCTTGCAGTAGTGGCAGGAAGTTTGCTGTAATAATCTCTGTTATTGTGGTGCCAGGTGAACCGGCACCCTAGCTGGAGTCTGGTGCTGCTGCGGCTGCTAAAAAGGCCTGGAATAGAAATGAGGATGTTTGACAGATACTGTGCTGCTGTTTGCCCCCAGAAAAGAATTACGATCTCTCTTGGGCTTTAAACCCAACTCCCGCTCAACCTTGCATGCCTCCGCAAGTATCTCTGAGTAGATCTCATAAAAAGACAGAATGATGATCTTTACATCACAGTTTAGACCCTCGCAAAAACGAACAGCTCGAACCTCCGGCTCTGTTAACAAATACTCTACAAATTGGCTCAGCCTGCCGAACTCTGCAACATATTCATCCATATATATGCTCTCCTGAATGAGGCTCTCAAACTGCCTCCCCAAGTTTAACATGTCTGCCCAAGTGAAGAACTTCTTCTTGAACAGGTCCTTGAACACCTCCCAAGATTGTCCTGCGTCAGCAAGAATTGGCTCATTCCTGAACCAAGTGCGGGCAACGTCGAACAGCTCCTACCGCCTCAACCTTCTGATCCTCAGAAAGACGGGACACCCTAATGAGATGCTCAATGTCCTCGAGCCAATCATCAGCGTAGATGATGCCCTCCGTCCCCTTGAAGACCCTAGGCTCCATCTTCTTGAAGTCCTGAATGTTACCTGGCCGAAGTTGAGCAACCTGCTACTGGATCGAAACTCGTCTCTCTACTACAGTACGAGCAAGCTGATGAGCATTCTCGATGCCCTGTCGCAAGACGTCGGTCTGTCTCTGGTGTGCCTCAGACTGAGCCCTCTGTGCCTCCAACATCTTACGAAACAGTATGAACATCTGTGTCGCATTTGCGGGTACGAAAGGTGGAGGTAGAAGTCCCTCAAATACAGCTGTCACAGTCCTCTGATTAGGAGGTGGACCCTCGAACGCAGCTGACACGCCAATCACCGGAGAAGTGACTGGTGCATGCCCTCGGGAAGTCGTAGACCTCTCGGAAGCTGCTCTCCCCTGCTGTGATCTAGTCTTAGGCGGCATCCTGAGACAAAGAGAAAGAAAGAATCAATGTGGCACATGATATAAGACACTCAAAGAAAGGACAATTAAAGATCAAATATCAATATCAAGGAAGACAGTTGAATTATAGCAAAAGAGTTTTTTTCTATATGTGATTGAGTATTCTCAAAGCCTATAGCCTATATCCTATATCCTAAAACAGGCTCGTAATAACACTCATTTCAAAGCACCAATACGAATTATACTAGTTGCGACCTCGAAGACCTGCATGGGCTACCACTAAAAATGTGTCACGACCCGCACCCGAGGTAGGGATGCAAGTCGGGAACAACGTCTAGCCTATGCCGCAGCATCGGTAGTAGAACGTTGTTTGGTAAATCTATCTAACCAAAATATGCTACAAACAATAACAATATACTCAATCACAGATCTAAGATAAAAATACGTACGAATATAATAAAAGAATAAAATAGTCATAATACAACTCATGAGTCAAATAATAACATCAATGAGTCAGAGAAATACTAAAAGTAAGTTGGAGACAAATCCAGTACAGAAAGAATAACTAAGAAGCTACAAGTCCCAGGTCGTCTGTCTCAGTCGGGATGAGTCCCTCCTGAGCCAGGGTCTTTGTCTCTAAGCCCACAACATCCTGAGGCCCATAATGAGTAGGATATCACTCCTCAGTGTCATCTGAAAAAAAAATATTCAGTCCAGAAAGGAGCAGAGTACATCTCTAACAGCAGTTCTAATCAATGATATAAACTATGTAACAGTAAATAGATGTGAATATACAAGATGCAACATATAGATACAAGAGATATAAAATAAAGAAAATACTGGAATAAATACAAGAATGAACAATATGGCAATGAACAAGAATACTAATGACTAAGTGAGTGAGTACCAGCTTTAACATGTGATCGGCTTGGGAACTTGATACAAGATTAATGGCTTGGCTAATCATACGTGCGGTATATGATTAACACTATTCAATGAACAAGACTTGATATAAGGAGGGTATGATCATATATCTACACTATATACTCCCCGCCCCCGACTAGTATAGTGGATCCAACTATGGTACGTTATGGCACGGGATTCTCTAGGAAGTAGCAAGTATCCCCGAGAATCAGTGTATGTACATGTACAAGAAGAACAAGGAAACAAGGCTTGCACAAGATATACCATATATAGTAAGGAATAACTGTCACTACCACATTTTAGGAAAAAGGGTATTTTGGTAATTTCCTATTTAAATAAATATTGTGCATGGTAAATAATTTTTGTTGTATTATTTAATTATTGTTGGATGTTATTTAATTATTTTGGACTTATTTTAGTAGACCCAACTAGTGTAGTTTGGACCCATGGACCAACATGAATTAAATAGTTAGACTTGGCCCATTTAGAAAGCCCATGGTTAAGGAGATGGATTAAATTAATTAAGTGATTAGACTAGAAGCTTCCTTCCTTAATTATTTCTTCATGAGAGGCCCCAAGGGGTACATTGGATATTTTACAATTGCTTGGGGAAGGGGGCATGGCCGGCCTATATTAGAGGGGAGGGGGGGGAATTTCTCTCTCCTCTCATTCTCATTCCAAATCTAGATCTAAAATTTCCCACTCCCAAATTCCCTCCATTCCCATTCCAATTCTCCACCAAATTCATCCCAAATTCTTCCCAATTCACCATTAGAAAGTTGAGAAGCAAGGATCTAGAAGGAGGAAACAAGGATCTACAAAGAGGAGCAAGGATCTACAATTTAGAAGCAAGTTCATCTCAATTGGAGGTTTCATTGGGAATCCATCTCCCAATAGGTATAATTCAGTTTTTCCCATTAAAATAGCTTCTAAATCTGAGATTTAATCATGTAAAATCAACCTATATGTATGTACTACCCATAGGACTTTGTTTTATGTTCATAGGAGACACATGGAGAAGTTATGGTGCTTTTTGTGTAAATTTTGTTGGAATTTCGAATTTACATTTTGTTGTGTGTGTCAATTGATCCTATAGATCAATTGGGCATGTGATTATGTGTTTGGGGCTTGTGTCGTGTCCATATTTGGGTACTTGTGGTTCGTATCCCAACTATTTGGTGATACGTGTCATTTTGGGGGTTTTCCCTCCGATACAGGGCTTTGAACATGTCGTATTTTGACACGGACACATAGATCTACTTTTGACACTTTGATTTATTCATAAATATTATTTGTGACTTGTTTGTTTCCTTCGGGGTGCAATTGGTTGTGTGTTGGACTCGTGTCACATGCGTATCCTAGATCTAGTGGGATACGGTGTGATACTCTCCAATTTGGTGTGTTTATGTGTAGATCTAATTATTTATGCTTTAAATTCTTTATTTATAATTAGTAAATATATATAGATATTATATATTATTTTAGTATATTTATTATGGTATTTATTGTAGCATAGATCTATAGATATTTCTATGTGTTCTAATGTGATGTATAAATATATGTATGTAGCTTTCTTGCATGCAATTATATATGTACTTATGTTAATAACATAAATTATACATAAATATTTTATAAAATATATTTATGTGTTTAAATATGTAATTATATTATTTATAATTATTATATATTTAATTGTTAATTTAATGAATGTATTTTTATGTGTGCTTCTAGCCATGTAAAATACGTACATTAATATGTGCATTGTGTTTTGTAACTAATAGTATTTAATTATATATATATAAGTATATATATTTATCTAATTAATTTTATATATATATATTTTGATTTATATATATATTTGTATATATATATTTATATATATATTCTGTGTTTTTAGTGACAGTAGGATTAGTGACAGAGAACTGTCATTAATTAGGCGGTTACAGCAGCAGCCGCTGTAACAGTGGCGGCGGATTATTAATGACAGAGCCGCCACTGTCATTATTAACCCATGCAGTGGGCGGGATTCGCAGCAGCAGCGACGGACTTTTCTGTGACAGTTGAGAACTGTCACCAATAGGTGACAGCAGTGCAGTTTGCATAGCGACTTTGGCGACGGTGGTTTCAGTGACAGTAGGAACTGTCACTGAAAGCCTATTTTATTTAATTTGTATTTTTAGCTCACTGTTTTCAGTGATGATTTGGCAGATTTAATTTATATATTATATATTATATTTGTATATATATATATGTATATATAGGTATTTTTGTGAGGTATAATACTAGTAATAATATATTATTTTATTTGTATAAATATTGGTTTGTATATACATTATTTAGAGTATATAATATTGTATTATTAGTATACTTTGTGTGGGTATCTATTGGGATCTAATTTTGATTCCTAAATTGTTGTATTTTATTTCTATATTATTATATAGATTTCTTGTGAGGTTGACCTTGGTTTGACCATGTTTGACTTTAGTTGACTTTAGAGTTGACCATAGTTGACTTTTGATTTAGAATTGATTTATTGACCTAGAAGTTGACTAGTTTGACTTGTTCTCTTTCCGGGACCTTGTATTAATGTGGTATTCTATATCTAGGTCTTCGAGGTACCGAGTCAGACATCTGTGAGACTGTTCTTTGGACTTCAGGCGAGTACATTCTCTGATAGTTTCTCATTTATGATATCCTCTATGTTCGTTGTATCTGGTGTAGATATACATGTTTCTATTGACACTATGGTTACACGGATTGGTATATCCGGATCTCGTCATGAGATGTTATTCCTTGGTATATGGTGTATATGGTATAAGTATTATTTTATTGGTTATCTTGTACATGTACAGACACCGATTTTCGGGAGGAGTCGCTCTCTTCTTGGGGAATCTAGTGCCATAGCATACCGTGGTTAGATCTATTATACCAGTCGGGGGTGGAGAGTATTAGTATAGATATGTGATCAAATCCCTATTGAATAAAGTATTGGTAAGCGAATAGTGTTGATCATGCACCGCACGTATGATTAGCCAGGCCGCATTGTATCTTGCCCAAGCCGATCACATGTTAAGCTAGTACTCACACACTTAGTCATTAGTATTATTGTTTCATTGGCATATTGTTCATTATTGTATTTCTTTCCAGTATTTCCTTATTGTCTATATATCTCTTGTATCTATTTTGTGAATCTTGTTTATCCACAACTATTTACTGTTACATAGTTTTTATCATGGATTAGAATTGCTATTAGAGATGTACTCTGCTCCTTTCCTGACTGGATATATTTTTCCAGATGACACTGAGGAGTACCCTACCTATTATGGACCCCAGGATGTTGTGGGTTTAGATTCGGAGACCCTGGCTCAAGAGGGACTTATCCCAACTGAGACAGTTGACCCTGGAGTGTAGCTTTGTAGTATGATAGTATTCTTTTATACTGGATTTGTCTCCAGCTTATTTGTTACTCTTCAGACTCCTTGGTGTATTATTTTAAACTCATGAGTTGTATGATGACTATTCTATTCTTATCTGATTCGTGCTCATTCTATCTTAGTTCTGTGATTGAGTATTCTATCATTATTGGTGGTTCATTACTTTAGATAGACTATCTAGACAGCGTTCTACCGCCGATTCTGCGGCGTAGGCTGGGCGTTGTTTCCGACTAGTATCCTTACATCGGGTACGGGTCGTGACACATTTTTGGTGGTGGCCCATGCAGGTCTAGCTTCACAAGTATGTGATGTCGTGGTAGTGCGACAACTTAGTTGTACTACTGCAAGCCTGCAATAGGATATAGGATATAGGCTGAGATACTCAATCACATCTAGGAAAATTCTTTTGATTCAACTATTCTCCTTTGACATTGATACTTGATCCCTTAAACTGTCCTTTCCTTGATGTCTTACATCATGTGCTATATTGATTTCTCATTCCGTCTTTTTATGAGACATACTCGGAGATACTTGCGGAGGCACGCAAGGTTGAGCGGGATCTGGGTTTGAAGACCAAGAGAGACCATGATTCTTTTCTGGGGGCCAA
This sequence comes from Iris macrosiphon, assembly GCA_036927795.1. Classification (NCBI taxonomy): domain Eukaryota; kingdom Viridiplantae; phylum Streptophyta; class Magnoliopsida; order Asparagales; family Iridaceae; genus Iris; species Iris macrosiphon. Next base: position 29,352,294 of record JAYESA010000015.1, on the reverse strand, counting down.
CGGCAGTGCAGTATCTGCCAAACGTCCTCATTTCCAGTCCAGACCTTTCCAGCAGCCACAGCAGAACCAGACTCTAGCTAGAGCGCCTTTTCACCAGGCACCTCAGCAACAGAGACAGTTACAGCAAGCTCCATGCAACTTTTGCAAGAAGCCTGGCCACATCTGGGAAGTTTGCAGGAGGAGGCTAGGAGTTTGTTTGTATTATGGTACTGAAGGGCATCAATCAAGGGAGTGTCCTCGTCGTGCAGTTCAGGGAGCAGCTCCAGCTCCGAGGACACAGACGAGACCACCTGCAGCACAGCCGAGGGGACCGCTTCCGACACAGCAGCAGCGTTTTGTCCAGCATCAACAGCAAGAAGGTGCTCGACAGGGACGAGCGTTTGCTATGACCGTCGAAGAGGAGGAACCCACCGGAGATGTCATCGCAGGTTCTATTCTTCTTGATTTCATTCCAGCTTTAGCTTTGTTTGATAGTGGTGCTTTCCATAGTTTTGTATCTGTTTCTTTTGCTCTGAAGCATGGTTTGGTAGCTGAGTCTTTGCTTAGGACTTGCAAGATCATGACCGGGGGAGGCATTATCCTGGTTAATGATATTTGCAAAGATCGGAGAGTTACTCTGGGAGGCCGGGAGTTGAGTGTGTGTCTACTTGTAATGCCACTTCCGAGCTACGACATTGTACTTGGGATGGATTGGTTGAGTAGGCACCGTACTAGCATAGACTGTAGAGGAGGTAGAGTTTTGTTTGGTTCGCCAAGAGAGCCAGAGTTCGAGTTTGCTAGAGGAGCTGCGGAGCAGAGGGAAGGCATTATTTGTGGAGCTATGGTGGAAGACAAGGAGTTGCTGCATCCGTTGATAGCAGAATTCTTGGGTGTGTTTCCTGAGGAATTGCCAAGATTGCCACCAGATCGAGATGTTGAATTTTTATAGACTTGGTGCCAGGTGCAGAACCAATTTCGCAGCATGTCTATAGAGTAAACAACAACGAGCTGGTCGAGTTGAAGAAGCAGGTGGACGAATTACAGGATAAGGGGTTTATCAGATCGAGTTCTTCACCATGGGGAGCCCCGGTATTGTTTGTACCGAAGAAGGATGGATCGGTGCACATGTGCATTGATTACAGGGCTTTGAATAATCTCACTATCAAGAATAAGTATCCTTTGCCACGGATTGATGATCTGTTTGATCAGTTGAGTGGTGCGAAGGTATTTTCTAAGATAGATTTGAGATCAGGCTACCATCAAGTGAAGGTGAAGCCGGAGGACATACCGAAGACTGCTTTTAGAACTCGGTATGGTCAGTACGAGTTTATGGTGATACCGTTTGGTTTGACTAATGCACCGGCGGTATTTATGAACTTGATGAACAAGGTGTTCCACCAGTACCTTGACAAGTTTGTGGTGGTGTTCATCGACGACATACTCATATACTCGAGGACACCGGAGGAGCATGAGGAGCATTTGAGGATTGTGTTGGATGTGCTGAGGAAGGAGAAGCTGTATGGAAAGTTGTCCAAATATGAGTTTTTTTTGGACAAGGTGGAATTTTTGGGGCATGTTGTGACTGGTGATGGTATTTCAGTGGATCCGAAGAAGATTTCAGCAGTGGAATCTTGGAAGACTTCGAGTTCGATAGCAGAGATCAGGAGTTTCTTGGGATTGGCAGGCTACTACAGGAAGTTTGTGCAAGATTTTTTGAGGATTGCCGAGCCGATGACCAGACTCACAAGGAAGGATGTGGAGTTTGTTTGGACGGAAGATTGCCAGGTTGCTTTTGAAGAGTTGAAGAAGAGGTTGACGTCTGCTCCTATTTTGACGTTGCCATCAGGGTCCGAAGGTTTCACTATTTATAGTGATGCATCGGGGAAGGGTTTAGGTTGTGTTCTTCAGTAGCATGGAAAAGTGATTGCCTATGCATCCAGGCAATTGTGTCCTCATGAAAAGAACTATCCTACCCATGATTTGGAGTTGGCAGCTGTCATATTCGCCCTGAAGTTGTGGAAACATTATTTGTACGGAGAGCGTGTGGAGATCTTTACAGACCACAAAAGCTTGAAGTACGTTTTCACGCAGAAGGAGTTGAACATGAGGCAGCGTCGGTGGTTGGAACTGATGAAGGATTTTGATATCTCTTTACAATATCATCCTGGGAAAGCCAATATAGTTGCCGATGCTTTGAGCAGGTATCCGGTAGCTATGTTCTTAACGCAGGATCGATATTTATTGGAGGACTTGGAGAGCTTGGGCATTGAGGTGATTGTTCCTGGTGGTGCTATGCAGATGTGGGGATTGCAGATACACTCAGATTTGATAAACAGGATCAAGGCAGCACAGTATGATAATGTATCTCTAGGAGTATCAGAGCTCAGGTGAGAGCAGGATTGGAGGATGATTTCATTATTGCAGCAGATGTATCTTTGAGGCATGGAGTTAGATTGTGTGTGCCTAGTGGGGAGTTGCGAGAGGAGATATTGCAGGAAGCGCATCGCTCTCAGTATTCCATACATCCAGGTGCTAACAAGATGTATCGGGATATGCGAGAGAGAGTATGGTGGTATGGCATGAAGAGGGAAGTAGCACAGTTTGTATCCAGATGCTTAGTGTGCCAGCAGGTGAAAGCTGAGAGGCAGAGGCCAAGAGGGTTACTTCAGCCATTACCCATTCCAGAGTGGAAGTGGGAACACATTACTATGGATTTTGTGTCCGGACTTCCACGATCTCCAGGAGGGAAAGACGCGATTTGGGTCATTGTTGATAGGTTGACCAAGTCGGCCCACTTTTTGCCTTTCAATGTGGGTTTGTCTACGGAGAAGCTGGCAGAGATATATGTGAGGCAGATCGTTAGGATACATGGAGTTCCCGTCAGCATAGTCTCAGATCGGGACAGTCGTTTCACTTCTCATTTCTGGAGGAGTTTGCAGGAGAGTTTGGGCACTCAGCTCAAGTTCAGTACTGCATATCATCCCCAGACAGATGGGCAGTCAGAGAGGACTATCCAGACTCTCGAGAATATGTTGCGCACTTGTGTACTAGATTTCGGGGGTTCTTGGGAGGACCATCTCTATTTGATAGAGTTTGTTTACAACAACAGTTACCAGGCCAGTATAGAGATGTCACCTTTTGAAGCTCTATATGGTCGGAGGTATCGTACTCCTTTGTCTTGGGACGATGTTGGAGAGAGAGTTTTGCTTGGGCCAGATATGGTTGTGGATGCAGCGGAGAAGGTTCAGTTGATCAGAGACAGACTTCGAGTGGCGCAGGACAGACAGCGGCATTGGGCCGATAGCCATCGGAGACCTTTAGAGTTAGAGGTATAGTTTAGATTTTGTTTGTGCTTGTTCTTGTTTGTTATAGATTAAGTTCTTAAGATGGTGTTTTATTCTAGGTGGGTGGTTTGGTGTTTCTGAGGATTTCTCCGACACGAGGCACGATTCGCTTCGGTGGAGGCGGAAAGCTTAGTCCGCGATTCATCGGACCTTTCACTATTCTAGAGAGGGTCGGTGCAGTTGCTTATAGACTAGACTTGCCACCTGCATTGGAGGGAGTGCACAACGTGTTTCATGTGTCGCAGTTAAGACGATACGTGGCAGATCCTAGTCATGTATTGGATCACTCAGAGATAGAGGTGGGCCCTACTCTTAGCTATCCAGAGCAGCCAGTTGAGATTCTGGATCAGAGAGAGAAGGTGCTGAGGAACCAGACTATTCCTTTGGTACGCGTCGCATGGAGGCATCACTCTCCGGGGGAGTCTACCTGGGAGAGAGAGGATGACATGCGAGAGCGTTATCCATATTTGTTTGTACCTTAAGGTATGTTATTTTCTAGTTATGTTCTGTTCATTAGTTAATTGTGATTCTTTAGTTCTGTTCTGTGATTTTCTGGGGGTAGTTTTCATCTTTAAATTTCGAGGACGAAATTATTTTAAGGAGGGCAGACTTGTTACTACCACATTTTAGGAAAAAGGGTATTTTGGTAATTTCCTATTTAAATAAATATTGTGCATGGTAAATAATTTTTGTTGTATTATTTAATTGTTGTTGGATATTATTTAATTATTTTGGACTTATTTTAGTAGACCCAACTAGTGTAGTTTGGACCCATGGACCAACATGAATTAAATAGTTAGACTTGGCCCATTTAGAAAGCCCATGGTTAAGGAGATGGATTAAATTAATTAAGTGATTAGACTAGAAGCTTCCTTCCTTAATTATTTCTTCATGAGAGGCCCCAAGGGGTATATTGGATATTTTACAATTGCTTGGGGAAGGGGGCATGGCCGGCCTATATTAGAGGGGGGGAAATTTCTCTCTCCTCTCCTCTCATTCTCATTCCAAATCTAGATCTAGAATTTCCCACTCCCAAATTCCCTCCATTCCCATTCCAATTCCCTACCAAATTCATCCCAAATTCTTCCCAATTCACCATTAGAAAGTTGAGAAGCAAGGATCTAGAAGGAGGAAGCAAGGATCTACAAAGAGGAGCAAGGATCTACAATTTGGAAGCAAGTTCATCTCAATTGGAGGTTTTATTGGGAATCCATCTCCCAATAGGTATAATTCAATTTTTCTCATTAAAATAGCTTCTAAATCTGAGATTTAATCATGTAAAATCAACCTATATATATGTACTACCCATAGGACTTTGTTTTATGTTCATAGGAGACCCATGGAGGAAGTTATGGTGCTTTTTGTGTAAATTTTGTTGGAATTCCGAATTTACATTTTGTTGTGTGTGTCAATTGATCCTATAGATCAATTGGGCATGTGATTATGTGTTTGGGGCTTGTGTCGTGTCCATATTTGGGTACTTGTGGTTCGTATCCCAACTATTTGGTGATACGTGTTATTTTGGGGGTTTTCCCTCCGACACAGGGCTTTGAACATGTCGTATTTTGACACGGACACATAGATCTACTTTTGACACTTTGATTTATTCATAAATATTATTTGTGACTTATTTGTTTCCTTCGGGGTGCAATTGGTTGTGTGTTGGACTCGTGTCACATGCGTATCCTAGATCTAGTGGGATACGGTGTGATACTCTCCAATTTGGTGTGTTTATGTGTAGATCTAATTATTTATGCTTTAAATTCTTCATTTATAATTAGTAAATATATATAGATATTATATATTATTTTAGTGTATTTATTATGGTATTTATTGTAGCATAGATCTATAGATATTTCTATGTGTTCTAATGTGATGTATAAATATATGTATGTAGCTTTCTTGCATGCAATTATATATGTACTTATGTTAATAACATAAATTATACATAAATGTTTTATAAAATATATTTATGTGTTTAAATGTGTAATTATATTATTTATAATTATTATATATTTAATTGTTAATTTAATGAATGTATTTTTATGTGTGCTTCTAGCCATGTAAAATACGTACATTAATATGTGCATTGTGTTTTGTAACTAATAGTATTTAATTGTATATATAAAAGTATATATATTTATCTAATTATTTTTATATATATATATTTTGATTTATATATATATTTGTATATATATATTTATATATATATTCTGTGTTTTTAGTGACAGTAGGATTCGTGACAGAGAACTGTCATTAATTAGGCGGTTACAGCAGCAGCCGCTGTAACAGTGGCGGCGGGTTATTAATGACAGAGCTGCCACTGTCATTATTAACCCATGCAGTGGGCGGGATTCGCAGCAGCAGCGACGGACTTTTCTGTGACAGTTGAGAACTGTCACCAATAGGTGACAACAGTGCAGTTTGCATAGCGACTTTGGCGACGGTGGTTTCAGTGACAGTAGGAACTGTCACTGAAAGCCTATTTTATTTAATTTGTATTTTTAGCTCACTGTTTTCAGTGACGATTTGGCAGATTTAATTTATATATTATATATTATATTTGTGTATATATATAGGTGTTTTTGTGAGGTATAATACTAGTAATAATATATTATTTTATTTGTATAAATATTGGTTTGTATATACATTATTTAGAGTATATAATATTGTATTATTAGTATACTTTGTGTGGGTATCTATTGGGATCTAATTTTGATTCCTAAATTGTTGTATTTTATTTCTATATTATTTATATAGATTTCTTGTGAGGTTGACCTTGGTTTGACCATATTTGACTTTAGTTGACTTTAGAGTTGACCATAGTTGACTTTTGATTTAGAATTGATTTATTGACCTAGAAGTTGACTAGTTTGACTTGTTCTCTTTCCGGGACCTTGTATTAATGTGGTATTCTATATCTAGGTCTTCGAGGTACCGAGTCAGACATCTGTGAGACTGTTCTTTGGACTTCAGGCGAGTACATTCTCTGATAGTTTCTCATTTATGATATCCTCTATGTTCGTTGTATCTAGTGTAGATATACATGTTTCTATTGACACTGTGGTTACACGGATTGGTATATCCGGATCTCGTCATGAGATGTTATTCCTTGGTATATGGTGTATATGGTGCAAGTATTGTTTCATTGGTTATCTTGTACATGTACAGACACCGATTTTTGGGAGGAGTCGCTCTCTTCTTGGAGAATCTAGTGCCATAGCATACCGTGGTTGGATCTATTATACCAGTCGGGGGTGGGGAGTATTAGTATAGATATGTGATCAAATCCCTATTGAATAAAGTATTGGTAAGCGAATAGTGTTGATCATGCACCGCACGTATGATTAGCCAGGCCGCATTATATCTTGCCCAAGCCGATCACATGTTAATCTAGTACTCACACACTTAGTCATTAGTATTATTGTTTCATTGGCATATTGTTTATTATTGTATTTCTTTCCAGTATTTCCTTATTGTCTATATATCTCTTGTATCTATTTTGTGAATCTTGTTTATCCACAGCTATTTACTGTTACATAGTTTTTATCATGGATTAGAATTGCTATTAGAGATGTACTCTGCTCCTTTCCTAACTGGATATATTTTTCCAGATGACACTGAGGAGTACCCTACCTATTATGGACCCCAGGATGTTGTGGGTTTAGATTCGGAGACCCTGGCTCAAGAGGGACTTATCCCAACTGAGACAGTTGACCCTGGAGTGTAGCTTTATAGTATGATAGTATTCTTTTATACTGGATTTGTCTCCAGCTTATTTGTTACTCTTCAGACTCATTGGTGTATTATTTTAAACTCATGAGTTGTATGATGACTATTCTATTCTTATCTGATTCGTGCTCATTCTATCTTAGTTCTGTGATTGAGTATTCTATCATTATTGGTGGTTCATTACTTTAGATAGACTATCTAGACAGCGTTCTACCGCCGATTCTGCGGCGTAGGCTAGGAGTTGTTTTCGACTAGTATCCTTACATCGGGTACGGGTCGTGACAATAATATCTCATGACGAGATCCGGATATACCAATCCGTGTAACCATCGTATCAAGAAATCAAGGATATCTAAACTAGATACAAGGAACATAGAGAATATCATAAATAAGAAACTATCAGAGAATGTACTCGTCTGAAACTCGGTGTACAGTATCACAGATGTCTGGTATGGTGACTCCAAGACCTAAATATGAAATATAACATCAATATAAGGTTTCAGAATGGAAATAAGTTAAACTAGTCAACATCTAGGTCAAAGAGTCATTTCTAAGTCTAAATAGTCAAACTAGGTCAACTCTAAGTCAAACTGGTCAAACTACCTATTTCTAGGTTGTATGAGTCTATCTTTAGGATATTGGGTTCATACACTAAGAATCTAGGCCACACTAGTTAATCTAAGATAATAAGAGACACGAAAGCGCCGTATCATAAGATACGCAAGTTTTAATAGGAAAATAGTAATTTTTATATTTATATATATATATATATATATATATATATATACAAGTCAATACATATAATAATTTAACTAATTAGTGAAATTTATATACCTTGGCCTTGCACCAATGCATATCACACTACCACACACCTATCTCGATACTCAAACCCAATACCTTGAGTAGCGACCCATTACCTTGACATTACCTTGATATCCCAAGGTAATTCAAAACCTCATTTAGCTAATACCCAATATCAACTATACTAATATAACTAAATTACATGCTAACCCATATACTAACTATGAAATATATAATATACTAATACAATACATATACCTACTAACTTAACATTATAATACTTACTAGTACATAGATACTATAGTTTAAGAATCTAACTATCAATACACTACTACACATCTACAAATAGTACTAAGCTAACTATTAACATAATCAAGTATATCACTAACTATCTATTTATACTAACTACTAACTATTTACTAACTTAATACTAAACTAAACTGATACACTTAACTACTAACCATTAACTCATGCTAAACCATCTTAAACCAATACCTAGCTGAGCTACTGAACTGTACTGAAACTACCTAACCGATACACTGATATTGTGTTGTGCATTGAGGTAGTTAATGAACTTCTCCTTGTTGTGCTAGGCCACACTATATTGCAGAATGCTTGCTGTGATATGCAGTTTATGCACACTGCACTGCTGCTATATCTTCAGGTGAACTGTGCTGCAGGTACTGCACTATGCACTATAGTGATCATTGCCAGTGTTGCAGTGAGGTTGCTCTCCTACTGAGGACTATACTGTGATCTACCTCAGCCCGAGCCCCTTCAAACTGCCACACACTTGCTGCTCTCCCTCTTGCTGCCACTGCCACTGTGCATGAGCTGATATTGTGCTATGCTTGCACAGTACAGCTATTCCTCAGGCAACTGTTGCTGAAACTCCTTGCTGACCCGAGCCCTCTCACTCACTGACACACAAACACACAACACATAGCACACAACATGCCACACACACATATATATATATATATATATATATATATATATATATATATATATATATATATATACTCACACATATACATGTATATAACATACACACTTACATAATACATATAGATACACATATACACTTATATATATATATATATATATATATATATATATATATATATATATATATATATATATATATATATATATTTATATAAACACTTAGGCACATAGCTATATGTATACTCACCTATACAATATCATATTATATTATAATATATATATATATATATATATATATATATATATATATATATATATACACACACACACACACACACACAAGCACACATAGAATTAAGGGCAATAAAATAAACACGTGGAGTGCACCGCACCCGTATCACACTCATTCTATGATACGCTTGAGATACGGCTCCACCACATAACTAAACATATCTCGAAGGATACAAGCAAGTCTAGAATACTAATTATGAATAATATGAACAATAATACACAACAACGTATCCATGTCAAGAAGTGACATGCACAAATTCCCGTATCGGAGGAAAACCCCCAAAATAACCCGGATCGCCAAATTGACGAGATACAACCTACACGTATCCAATTGTGGACATGACACTAGTCACAAATAATTAAACATACGTCGAATTGATCTAATTGACCAATTGACAAACACCACATGTGTCAATCTCGGAATTCTCCTAAAATTGACACAAGAACACACATAACTTCCTCCATAGGCCTCCTATGAACCTAATTCCAATTTTTATGGGTAGACTATGCATGTGGGGTAGTTTTTCATGGTTAAAACTCAGATTTAAAGTCTAATAGAAGAGGAAAAACTGAAATGTCCCTATTGGGAGATGGATTCCTAATGAAAATCTCCAAATAGAGAATATAGCCTCCTCTTTGTAGATCTTGACCTCCTCCTTGTAGCTCATTGCTTCCTTCTTATAGATCATTGTTGTATTAGCTTCTAATAAAGAATAGGAAAGGAATTTGAGAAGAAATTTGTGAGGGAAAGGTGAGAGAATGAAGAAATTTGGAAAGAAAAAACATCTAGATCTAAATAAAATGAGAAATGAGAAGAGACACTCTCTCTTCTCCCTCCTAATGTGGTCGGCCCTATCCCTTTCCCCAAGCAAGTATGAAATGTCCAAATTATCCCTTGGGGCCTCTCGTGAAGAAATTAATTAAGGAGGGAAGGTTCTAGTCTAATGGTTTCACTAATTAATCCATCCTCATAATCCATGGGCCTAATTATTGGGCTCAATCTAAACCAAAATAAATATTGGGTTCATGCATCTAATTTAATTAGTTAGGTCCACTATATAAGTCCAAAATAATAAACTAACATCTAATTATAATTAAATAATACAACAAATAATTATTCAACATGCACAATATTTAATTAATTATAAAATTATTAAAATACCCTTTCCTAGAAAATATGGTAGTGACAAGTCTTACCCAATTAAAATAATTTTGTCCTCAAAATTCAAAGACGAAAACTACCCCCATAAAATAAACAGAACATAACAGAACAGAAAAGAACAGAATAGAATATAACTAAAAAAAATCTTACCTCAAGGCACAAACAAATATGGGTAACGCTCTCGCATCTCATCCTCTATCTTCCAGGTAGACTCCCATGGAGAGTGATGCCTACATGCGACGCGTACCAAGAGAATAGCCTGGTTCCTCAGCACATTCTCTCTCCGATCCAGAATCTCAACTGGCTGCTCTGGATAGCTAAGAGTAGGGCCCACCTCTATCTCCGAGTGATCCAATACATGACTAGGATCTGCCACGTACCGTCTCAACTGTGACACGTGAAACAAGTTGTGCACTCCCTCCAATGCAGGTGGAAAGTCTAGTCTATAAGTAACTGCACCGACCCTCTCTAGAATAGTGAAAGGTCCGATGAATCATGGACTAAGGTTCTCGCCTCTACCGAAGCGAATTGTGCCTCGTGTTAGAGAAATCTTCAGAAACACCAAACTACCAACCTAGAACAAAATACAAACTTAAGAACTTAATCTATAACAAAGAACCAATAATAAGTACACACAAAAATCTAAAACTATACCTCAAACTCCAAAGGTCTCCGGTGGCTATTGGCCCAATGTTGCTGTCTGTCTTGTGCCACTCGAAGTCTGTCTCTGATCAACTTAACTTTCTCCGCTGCATCCACAACCATCTCTGGCCCTAGCAAAGCTCTCTCTCCAATATCATCCCATGACAAGGGAGTACGACATCTTCGACCATACAGAGCCTCAAATGGTGAAATCTCTATACTAGCTTGGTAGCTGTTGTTGTAAGCAAACTCTACCAAATGGAGATGGTCCTCCCAAGATCCCTCGAAATCTAGTACATAAGTGTGCAACATATCCTCGAGAGTCTGAATAGTCCTCTCTGATTTTCCATCTGTCTGGGGATGATACGCAATACTGAACTTGAGCTGGATGTCCAAGCTCTCCTACAAACTCCTCCAGAATTGAGAAATTAAACGACTATCTCGATTCGAGACTGTGCTGACGGGAGCTCCATATATCTTGACGATCTGCCTCATATACATCTCTGCCAGCTTATTTGTAGACAAACCTACCTTGAAATGCAAAAAGTGGGCCGACTTGGTCAACCTGTCAACGATGACTCAAATCGCGTCCTACCCTCCTGGAGATCATGAAAGTCCAGACACAAAATCTGTAGTAATGTGCTCCCACTTTCATTCTGGAATGGGTAATGGCTGAAGTAAACCGTCTGGCCTCTGCCTCTCGGCTTTCACCTGCTGGCACACTAAGCATCTGGATACAAACTGTGCCACTACCCTCTTTATGCCATACCACCACAAACTCTCTCGCATATCCTGATACATCTTGTTGGTACCTGGTGTAGAAGCATAAAATATGATGGAGAATTATCCGCGTATTTTACAGTCAAAACTCCCAACATATATGAAGTCCCTCCCTGCATAAAACAGAGCTTCAAGGTTGTTTGGCATAAAATAGGGCTTCAAAGCTGTCCGCGTAAAACAGAGCTTCAAGGTTGTTTGGCGTAAAATAGGGCTTCAGAGGTGTCTGCGTAAAACAGAGCTTCAAGGTTGTTTGGCGTAAAATAGGACTTCCGAGCTTTTCGTGTAAAATAGAGCTTCAAGGTTATTTGGCATAAAATAGGGCTTCAGAGCTGTCTGCGTAAAACAGAGCTTCAAGGTTATTTGGCATAAAATAGGGCTTCAGAGCTTTCCGCGTAAAATAGAGCTTCAAGGTTGTTTGGCATAAAATAGGGCTTCAGATCTTTCCGCGTAAAACAAAGCTTCAAGGTTGTTTGGCGTAAAATAGGGCTTCAAAGCTGTCTGCGTAAAACAGAGCTTCAAGGTTATTTGGCGTAAAATAGGACTTCAGAGCTATCCGCGTAAAGCAGAGTTTCAAGGTTTTTCTGCGTAAAAGGTTGTTATATCTTCCTGCATAAAGTTTAAAGTACGTTGTTTTTAATACAGCGTAAAGTTGTACGAGGAATTCTTCGTATTCCTAAGATGAATTTGTCAGTCAAATTAGTGAACCTGACATTTGACAAAAGTACTACACGATGATCGAGAGAACGGCTGTGATGATAATTTTGCACAGAGACCCAGGTTATCATTTTGTGACATATTTTTGATACAAGTTATTTTTACGCATTCAAAGGAAGAAAATGGAGTCTTCTGAATACGCTGCCTATTCTACATTGACAGAAATGAATTTTTACGTTCAAGACAAGACAAAATCAGAATCCACGTCAAAAGTTGTTTCTTGTACAGAGCTTGAGGCATATTTCTGCATTTTATGCACGAGATTGGGGCATATCTCTACATTTAATGCACGAGATTTTGTTCTATTTTTAAAATTTGTCATGACTGGGAAAGCTAAGACTGTGACTAATACGCTCACATCACCATCCTTGTATTTTATGCCAACCAGGCTATTTTCAACTATAGGAGTACGCCGTATGCTATCTCCTCGAAATATGCCAACTCGGCTATATTTGCAAAGGTACGTTGATAAGGCTACTTAGCCCAGAATACGCTCAAGACCTCAGTCGTGAAGGATAATTGGCTATTTTACGCTAGTTATCTATTATTCATGAATCATCAAGTTTTACGCAGGGGCAGTTACCTACGTGACTTTCATGCCATGATCTTCGAGAAGCAGTTATACGCGTTACCTTATAAAGGGATATGTGTCATACGCAGATTCAGAAGATTATTTGAACGTGGGTAGCAGTTGTCATAACCGCAGTGTAAATGAGGCAATCTTCTTCATAGTTTGGCCTTTTATGCCAACAAGACAGTCATTTGGCTTTTACGCCAACCAGGAAGTTATTTGATTGATCTCTATAAATAGAGACCCCTGGTCACAGGGTAAAAGGGGGGAATTGGTTTTAGCTGACAACTTTGGCAACAAGAATTCTATCCCACTTGTAATTTTCCTTTGGCGGGCTTTTGCCTTCAGTTCAGAGAAAGTTTAAAGCTTCTTCTACAGCACTTTTTCATCATCGTGTAGTCCAAGGAACAAAGTGATCGACTGTAGATCAGACTTCCATAGCAATACTTCACCAGAATTATTTTATTGTACTTAATATTCTCGTATAGGGTTATTTATACTTTTTTCGTTTGTAAGCAAAAGTTTCGTATAAACTTTGTTTATCCGAACAAAATGGCGACTCTGCTGGGGACTTCATCAGACGAAGACGAAGGGCCAAGGAGTATTAACAAAATTTGTCATGACTGGAAAAGCTAAGACTGTGACTAATACGCTCACATCACCATCCTTGCATTTTACGCCAACCAGGCTATTTTCAACTATAGGAGTACGCCGTATGCTATCTTCTCAAAATATGCCAACTCGGCTATATTTGCAAAGGTATGTTAATAAGGCTACTTAGCCCAGAATACGCTCAAGACCTCAGTCGTGAAGGATAATTGGCTATTTTATGCTAGTTATCTATTATTCATGAATCATCAAGTTTTACGCAGGGGCAGTTACCTACGTGGCTTGTATGCCATGATCTTCGAGAAGCTGTTATACGCGTTACCTTATAAAGGGATACGTATCATACGCAGATTCATAAGATTATTTGAACGTGGGTAGCAGTTGTCATAACCGCAGCGTAAAGGAGGCAATCTTCTCCACAGTTTGGCCTTTAAGGCCAACAAGACAGTCATTTGGCTTTTACGCCAACCAAGTAGTTATTTGATTGATCTCTATAAATAGAGACCCCTGGTCACAAGGTAAAAGGGGGGAAATTGGTTTTGGCTGACAACTTTGGCAACAAGAATTCTATCCCACTTGCAACTTTCCTTTGGCCGGCTTTTGCCTTCAGTTCAGAGAAAGTTTGAAGCTTCTTCTACAGCACTTATTCATCATCGTGTAGTCCAAGGAACAAAGTGATCGACTGCAGATCAGACTTCCATAGCAATACTTCTCCAGAATTATTTTATTGTACTTAATATCCTCGTATAGGATTATTTGTACTTTTTTCTTTTCTCGTTTGTAAGCAAAAGTTTCGTATAAACTTTGTTTATCCAAACAAAATGGCGACTCTGCTGGGGGCGATTTTCTCCTCTGACGAGAAAGCAATTGCTCAACACGATGTTGTATCCATCAGATCGACGAAGAAGACTTTGGTCGTCCAGTTCGACCAATCTGCCTATGAAAACATGCTTCATGCAGGGGGTAGTTCTCATTCCTCCTCTGTCCATAACAACAGGAAGCTGCGTAGAACGTGGATGCCTAACACGTCCTCTACCCTTCCTGCAAGTTCTTATTCACTGATCAACAAAGTTGTGACAACACAGCCAACCCATCATGTACGTAAAACTTTGTCTCCCATCTGTGACGTGGTAGACAAAACTTCTGGCAATGCCTTTGTGCCAATCCAGAAGTCTCAAGTATGCCCTGCGCGTAAACCTTCGTGTCCCGTCTGTGATGTGGTAGACAAAACTTCTGGCAAGGCCTCAGTGCTAATTCAGAAATTTTAAACATGCCCTGTGCGTAAAATTACATCTCCCATCTACGATGAGGCAGATGTACCCTTTGATCACATCAAAAGAAAATAAGTGACGAATCCTTCAACCTCTAAGCTTTTACGCCCACAAGAGAAGAAAGTTCCCACTTTACAGATTACGCGTGACGCTGAAAATCGTTTGAGGACTTTCCCTGTTTTACGCGAACCTATGCAAAAATCCAAATTACGCCAGGATAGGTCTGTCCGTGTAAAGAAGACTCGTTTCACGAGAAGATACGCTCCTCAGACAGATGATGGATCATATGCTACTCATATGGGTGGACTGTTGTACTCCTATGGCAGAGAAAGGGTTATGGTTCCTAATCTACACATTCATGTTGATGTAAAAAGGCAGAATAAGCCTTCTTCTTCTTCTGGTAATCTCCCTGATTTACGTGATTTCTTGATCCAGAAATGCAAAGACAGGGGATCTCCTAATATGTCTATCACACCCCCTAGAGAACATTGATGTAATAGTCATAAGGAAAAAGAACCAACATTTGCTTCAGTAATCATGGCTTCGCATATTCCTAGAGGAAGGTTGAGTTCAAGACGTCATCCCTCCAGAACTCCAAGCCAAAGGAGATATGACAGACTCATTGAGACTTTTGAAGGAGGTATTTTTCGAAACACTCGCTCGAGGTCACGACAATCAGCTTCATATTCTTCAGATTTCGACACTGGGAGTCATCAGCTTTCTAAACCAGATGCTGAAAGTATAGATTTAATCTCTACAGAGATCTATACTAATCCCTTAGTGGCATCTAGAGAAATGGAAGTTTATGCTGTTGGAGACGAACATGAAGAAGCTTCCCCATCAGGAAGTACTGAACAACGCATCACTGTATTGGAAATATTACTTAAAGAAATATATACCATGATGGAGAGTATGCACCAAATGATGGTGACTCAACATACAACTGCAATAGCTCAAAACCTGTTCCTCAGACTCAACGACGTGTGGGGGTAGACATACCACCAGCCAATGCAAGCCAAGAGCCTGTTCAAAATCAAGAATCAGCTACTCATCAACCTCTTAACCCGGAGAATGTATTACCTCCTGTTGGAGTTACAATACATTCAATATCTCACATTTCTGCTGTCTCTCTCCTATCTGAAGATCCAATACAAGTAGTTCAGGAATTGAAAGCCCAATTTGATGCTTTGAAACATAAAGATCAGCTCAAGAAGTTAGGAATTAACCAGCCATATCCAGCTGTCTGGGATAAGATCCCTTTCCCACCAAAATATAAACTATAAGCTATGGTTTTGTTTGAGGGAAAGACGTCGCCAAGCCAGTATATGAACTACTTCAGCATGATGACAGTATTGTTGCAAGAAAATAATGCCCTTCTCACTCAAGTGTTTAAAGGCTGTCTGTTTGGAGTAGCTTACCAATGGAATCATAGTCTATCTGACAACTGCATTAATTCTTTTGAAGATTTCAAAACTCTATTATTCGCTCGATTCTACGAGGGAGGAATGGACATGTCTATGTCATCACTTATTGAAGTAAAGCAAAAGGAAAAAGAAAATGTTCGTACTTTTATTGAACGCTTTCGTCATGCTACTTTACAGATGCCTCCTGGAGTTCCAGATTCAGCCTTGGTGGACATTTACAGAAAGAACCTACTCCCACTGATCTCAGTATTCATGGGACCATATCAGTTCCATGATTGGCCCTCATTTATTATATCGGCAGTAGCCACTGAAGATAATAGTCGGAAGGCTCGTGATAACGGAATCATGATCTCTACCTCTGATAAAGGGAAGCGTTCATCCTCCAATAATGACAATACTCGTAGTTCAAAAGGAAAGGAAGCCCTGGCAATCAATACATCCAGATAAAATACTCCGGTAACTACGCAGACAAATTCTGGAACTTCCAAACCTAAAGAAGAATATTCTTTTAACGACAATGATATTCCAAGCATATTTGATTCTCTAATCAAAAGTGGCAAGCTTACTCTACCAGAGATAAAGCGTCCAAATGAAGTCGAAAGTACAAATAATCCTATGTACTGTATTTTTCACAGATACATACATCATCCTACAAAGGCATGCTATGTACTTAAAAGAAAAATTCAGGAGTTGATCGACGCCAAAGCCATCACTTTGCATAATAACGAGAAGACGGTCACTGCAAATATGATCTCACTCCAATTTGATAATCTTCCCCCTCAAGAAGTACCGAATGGTGTGGTACCTATTCCACGGATAATGATGGATATTGTTAATCTTCCTCCTACCAGGGGTCAAAATCAAGATTTAGTGCCCCTAACTACCAAGCATGGGGAGATCATGTGGGTTTACCCTGATCTAGTATTAGATATTGAGGAAGAAACTAAAGCTGCTAAAGCTAAGTCTAAGAAGAATTCAAGATGTAAACCATGTAATATGGTTGAAATATCCCCGGCATCGGAAAAAGAGGCTTTAGCAACCGAAACACGGTCAGGAAAAGCCTACCTCAAAGAATATAAAAGGAATCAGGAAGAAGCAACGGCAGACACTTCAGCTACCAAACCTCCAGAGTCTGAACCTGTAATACCAGAGACATGTCCTTCTAAATCAACTTCTGTGGACAAAGGCAAACAAAAAGAAGTTTGTTTCGATAAACCTCTGAAGAACACTCAAAACAAAGGTTTAGAGAAACCGTATAACTTCGACATCTTGGCTCAGTTGGCTAATACTCCAGCCAGATTGTCCATTTTTACGCTACTTCATTTATCCAAAGATACTCGTCAAGCCTTGAGTGAAGCATTAATGCAAGCAGATGCATGCTTGACTCAGCTCAAGTCCCCTAATAAAGAGCCTGTGGCATGTCCTCAATGCCATAGTGTGATGGAAGCAATCCCTAACATCACTTTCACTCAAGAGGATATGTTGTCGAAGCATAACAAATATGACAAGCCTCTTTATTATACAGGATACGTCGGCTCCATTGAGGTAGACCGAATTCACATAGATCCGGGATCGTCAATCAGTATTATCCCTCATAGTCTGCTAAGATCATTGAGAATTCCTACCAGTGAATTGGCTTACACTACCACTACAATTGTGGGCTTCAATGCCAGGAAAAGCAGACCATTGGGGAAGATTCGTCTGAGAATCCAGATTGGTGATCTTAGATCATTGGCTACATGCTATGTCATTGATTCAGAGGTGTCTTACAATATTCTGTTGGGTAGACCATGGATCCATGATCAAAATATTGTTCCTTCAACTCTACATCAATATTTTAAATATGTAGATACTCAAGGAACAGTGAAAACAGAATTTGCTAATCTCAATCTGTTCAAAGGAGTTGAATCCTACTATTCTGATGCCATATTGTACACTCAAGACTATATGAAAGAGGTGTCAGGCAAAATGGAGAAAGAATTCTACCATGAGCCAGGAGAACCATCTGCTGAGCAACCTTTGTCGATCCAAGTGAAAGGGCGGATTACCCGTCCAAATGTCTTGGAACCTATGACTATTCACTTGGGCAAAACAAAGTCGGGAGGAGGAAATGATCCTCTAGTGATCAATCTGAATAAGAAACCTCCACCTTTGGTCATTGACCTTAGGCGCAACAAGCAGTTAGCTGATGTAAATGTAATCGGGGACGTGTTTGCTGATGATAATAAAGATTCTCTTTTCCAGTATACTGACGCCCAATTTCCTAATCAGAAATCTTCTATAGTAATATCATCGAAAAATGATGAAGATATGGATCAAGAGGAAATATGGTATAATACAATTAACGAATTTTCTCCTCATAAAGATATAGAACCCATAGCACAAAATTTCTTGAAAGCTATATACTTCTATCATCCATATGTGTGGGAAGTAGCATCAACATCTAAGGTCGTCATGACATATGGGCCACATAAAGATTCTGTCTTTATTGTTCCACCTACTCGCAATGATCAGCATCAAATAGTCTTCGGTCGAATGCGGAATAGACCGATTGAACAAGAAGAATCTCACGAGTCTGATGTTAGGAAAATGCAAATCCACAGATATAGCCCACATGCTTTAAAGATTATGCAAAACATGGGTTATGATTTGAAGTTGAAGCAAGGCCTCAATTATGGAAAAGGCAGACGAATACCGTTGCATGGTGATCCTTACTGTCAACGAACTCATTTAGGGTTAGGGTATACCACATCTCTTGCAACTCCAAACAGTTTTGAGTCAAGTGATGAGACCATTTTCTCTTCTCAAAATGATTTGTCATCCTCCGATTCAGATGATGAATTTGAACTGGGATTATTATTAAATATGGTGTTGACAGATTCCCTGGAAACAGTGTCATGCCCCAGTCCTAAAATACGGAACACGAGGAATTATTCGTATATTTTACAGTCAAAACCCCCAACATACATGAAGTCCCTCCCTGCGTAAAACAGAGCTTCAAGGTTGTTTGGCGTAAAATAGGGCTTCAAAGCTGTCCGCGTAAAACAGAGCTTCAAGGTTGTTTGGCGTAAAATAGGGCTTCAGAGCTGTCTGCGTAAAACAGAGCTTCAAGGTTGTTTGGCGTAAAATAGGACTTCAGAGCTTTCCGTGTAAAACAAAGCTTCAAGGTTGTTTGGCGTAAAATAGGGCTTCAGAATTGTCTGCGTAAAACAGAGCTTCAAGGTTGTTTGGCGTAAAATAGGGCTTCAGAGCTTTCCGCGTAAAATAGAGCTTCAAGGTTGTTTAGTGTAAAATAGGACTTCAGAGCTGTCTGCGTAAAACGGAGCTTTAAGGTTGTTTGGCGTAAAATAGGGCATCAGAGCTGTCTGCGTAAAGCAGAGTTTCAAGGCTGTTCTGCATAAAAGGTTGCTATACCTTCCTGCGTAAAGTTTAAAATACGTTGTTTTTAATACAGCGTAAAGTTGTACGAGGAATTTTTCGTATTCCTAGGATGAATTTGTCAGTCAAATCAGTGAACCTGACATTTAACAAAAGTACTGCACGATGATCGAAAGAACGGCTGTGATGATAATTTTGCACAGAGACCCAGGTTATCATTTTGTGACATATTTTTGATACAAGTTATTTTACACATTCAAAGGAAAAAAATAGAGTCTTCTGAATACGCTGCCTATTCTATATTGACAGAAATAAGTTTTTACGCTCAAGACAAGACAAAATCAGACGCCACATCAAAAGTTGTTTCTTATACAGAGCTCGAGGCATATCTCTGTATTTTATGCACGAGATTGAGGCATATCTCTGTATTTAATGCACGAAATTTTGTTCTATTTTTTAAATTTGTCATGACTGGGAAAGCTAAGACTGTGACTAATACGCTCACATCAACTGTCACGCCCCAATCTCCCGCAAGCTCAATAGTCTCCGCTGAACGTGAATCACCACGTTTACAGCTCTCCCGCAGGACCATCGTTCTCATCGGGACGTGATGCCGTACGAGCCTGGAGTTGCGCTCGTACAAGGCAATGTTGTCAAACACCAAACGTTATCATTGAAACAACCAAGTTGCAGCGGAAGTCAAGTATTGTGTACCAAGCACACAATCAGAGTAATACGCAGCGAAGCTCACGATAGGGTCAAATGAAATGCCTCATCGAAGGCGATGCCACGAAGGCAATAAAATACTCTTGCTCTTTTCTCTAGCCCACAAAGGTACTTACAGTTCATACATCATGTCCCGTATATCCAAGCAGCGCCACTACGCCTGCGTACCTGAAATATTATCCACAAACGTGGGTCAGTACACAACCGTACTGGTGAGCGGGGTAATCCACTCGCCTAAGCCGACACTAAGTAAAAAAATAGTGAATGCAAACAGTTATATGGTGATCTTTCTAGTTGAATCCTAGATTCATTTCATGGCATAGGGATGACATGTTAAGGAAAGCTGTAAAGCAGTTTAAGCATGCAAGCACTCAACTCAAACCAAACGACAAGCAAATATATAAGCAACTCGAGGGAAACTAGCATGCAAACCGTCCTGCTCAAGTCCAAGCAACACGATAACATGTTGAACCATCAACCAAGCCTCAATATCCATCCTCAACCAACACTTACAATCCAAATCTCATAGTGCACACTCTTGCCGAGGCAAGGTGGCTGCGCCTACACGAAAGCCAAACCAACAAAAGAAAAGCAAGCCAACACTATACTATATGAAGTCACTGGCCAAGCCATAAAGGACTTTGATCGGACTGATCAAATACGGTTCTCCTCGAAACAGCGCTAAGTAGCTAACCCACCTGGATCGATTCCAACTGCTGGCACCGCGCCCAAGACGCGTTACCCAATTGTCTCCTCCATGGCCGAACGGTCCCGGTGCCCCGGAGTACCCGTTAGAGGAGACCAAACCCTGTACAATACAGGTTGTCCGTGATATGCAGACACCAAGTAGGTATGACGAGAGGATCGAACATTCTCGCCCCACCAAGCGATCCTAGACTCGTTCCATGAATAATCCAACCAACACATCCATAACCATTCTTCCAACATATAGCCCAAGGCACCATTCACAAGTTATTCCCATAGGCACAATGCCTCTTCTCAACACAGTATTTCCAATGGTGCAACACCCATGCTCAAAGCTAACCCATGGCACAATGCCATTTCAGTGGCACAATGCCCCATTCGTGGCACGATGCCCCATCAAGCGGCACAACACCCTCGCCGATGCAGTTATTCGGTTTTGAACCATAACTGCTCGCTTTGCAAGACAAAGCGACCAAGTGATACCCATGCACGGATGCACGCTCGCTCGCCCAAATCTTAATGTTCCCAATCTCTCAATGCATCATTCCAACTGTCCAAGCATAATCCCAATTATCCAACCAACTGCCTCAAATGTAATATTCCAACTCTAGCTCCAACTATCCAACGCACAAACCAAATCAAGCCACAATCCTACCAAGCCAATGGCGTACACTCTATGCACGCCTCAGTGTAGTGATTCTCAATGTTTTAGCCCAAGTGTTCAAGCCATTTACGTGTTTTCCATATTATTAGGCATGAAGGAGTAGAGGAGAAGGGAAAGAGCCCACTCACAATGATTGATCCCGTTAGGCATCCTGTCCTGCCGATACGGCCAATCCCTTGAACCCGTGGTCCGATGCAAGCGCGATCTACTCAACTGGTATGACCGTGCGAGCAGGTCGTGCTCTATAAATCATCCGACCGATCGGACTAAGGAAGATGACATTATCATTCCAACTCAGCTATCTCAGTACTTCTCTGAACGAACACCTGATTTCCATCGAACCAGCTAGCCACCTGCACATGAAACAACTCAATCAATACTTATTTCCAAAATCCAACAAATCAAATGGAACCAGCATTTGTTTCATTCAATCTGACTCAGCGTAACGCACCGTACGGTTGCGGGACATTACATAATATACCACTTAGAATCAGGTTCGTCCACGAACCGTGCTGGTACTCATTCCTATCACATGCCACAATCCAATTCCATGGATCTGCTCTATGCAACTCACATTATCCTGATCCAGACTCAGTATCTCGCTCTGTTGAATGCTCGTACAAATTCTATATTCCCACATCCTCCTTGCAGCTCAATACGAATTTCTCGTATCGCTTAGTTTTGGATCGATACACATATTTAAGGCGTCCCTAAAATACATGTATTTCAGCCGAGCTTTGCGATAGCAAATTTGGATAAGTTACAAGGGTATCTTTATGTCTGAGGCATCCATTTGCTTTACTCCCAATTGAACCAAACCTGATTTCCATTCCAACATATTCGCTTGAGCACTATTTTCAATATGATGATTTTCCACCGATCAATCAGTCCGAGTTCCAACTCAATCCATCCAACTATTTCTGAATCCGCACTAGCAACATCTCCAAATATATCTCATGCACCGAACGATCAACTCAAATGATACTACCCCATCTAGGCGACTTACCCAAATATCAACTTTGCTTTCATCAGCTCAGTCCAACACCTCTTCCTCAATCTCAATACCTCACAGGGTGAACATCTATATTGAGGTTTGTGTGATCCACGAAGATCTCGCCGCCACGCCAAAGGGATAGTGTCGCCACGATTTCAACGTGGACACACTCGCCATAATTCCTAGGTTGCGCATGTAATAGTTCTTCGCGCTGCTTCCACTGCCTCGAAGCATAGGATATCACCTTCGCCTTCCGAATGAGCACGCTTCCCAAACTAAGTTTCGAGACATCTTGTAAATCTGAGGCACATCTGTCCCTTCCAGTATTTGCAAAGATTTGATTTGAACGAGCCGCCACAGTCGTCAATTCATATAAATGCTATTTCCTTCCAGAGCACGATAAGTCAGAGGCGATGCCATCTACAAAAATCTGTGACTCTGAATTTCATCGGTTGACTTAGGCCAATCCCACAATCGCTTCGGTCTTCCGGCTGCATCTTCAGCTGAAGGCTATCCCAAGGATCTCTCAAATCCAACTCTCAGTCAATAAGCCAAATCTCTAACACACATCTGCCCTCGACGCATTCCCAAATACGCCGCCTCAAGGGTCTTTCTATGGGTCTACCATATTCATATCCGATTCAGCGGGCAAGTCGCTAGGGTCAGCTGTCCCGAAGCTACGCTCGATAATTATAATCATCACGATGGACAGTTACTATGAACCATGCTATATCTCATCTGCAAATTCGAATCAAAATCCAACCATTCCATCCGAGCGAACTTTCGAATCCGAGAACTCATGCACTACCTCTGCTGATCTGTCAACTAATGCTGCTTAACCACCTAGAGTCTTGCTATCTATCCAAGCCACAACTCGAGAACTGTGCTCGTTTGAAACCGTCTTCCATCAATCCGTCTTACTGTCCTGAATCTATCAAATTTCCGAATTGCCATATTCCACAATGCACGTCCAACTTACTCGAGCAACACAGTGATTCGTTCTGACGTTGCTATCACATTTAGCTATCTTCAAACGTCCGTCCACTTCTTCCGGAGAATCTGTTTACTATCGTTGCACCATCTTGCCCAAAATTCCATTTTCGCTAAACCTGAGTCAACTTCACGAGCAGCAACATCCAAAATCTTTCAAGTTTGTATGAATCTATCTCATTGTCCCTCCAGACCAATATCGTGTTTCTTTGCTCAACCAACAGCTCAAATGTGTCGCCCAAAATTGTAGTTCATGCTCGCTATCATTTGATTCACCCATTGCTCGTTCAAGCGCATCCCAGTTGTTTGTTCCGATCTCGTCCATCACTTAAGCCCAACGATGCTTTCATTTGCATCAGTCCGTTCACGATATGCTTAACTCAATATTCGCTTGCTCCATTTTTATTCTTCCCAACTCAACCGACGTGCACCAACCAACTTGTATTCTCGTTTCACGAGTCCGTTCAGGCAATTCCCATAGATGTCCAACCAAAATATTTCCAATGCCTTGCTTAACACGTTTGATCCCATATACCACTTCGAATCAAGTCACTACTCACATTACGTTTTCCTGCACGAATCCAAGATCCGTTCGAACAATTCTCCATGCATGATCATGCCTTTCTTAACTCAAGTCTGACACAAAAACTCAGGCAATGCTTGAATTATTCAACTGTTTCCATAAATCTCACTATGCAACTCGTGCCATATCCCATTCACAATACTTCCAGCTATTCTCAAAGCCGTCTGATACTTTCGCAACACGAGCAACCCGTACAACGATCTCTCTTCCAAGTAATCCAACCCAATACTTAATGGTTCCACATATTTGTTATACGAGCAACACGTGCCAACTATTCTGATATTCCCGAGCCAAACTCAAACATGCTCAACCGATGCGCCACAGCCAAACTTCCAACTTCTATCCAACACATTCGCTAGACGAGCAACTCGTGCAACGATTTATTCTCATCGAATGCTTCTACTCAAAACATGCCGTATAACCAAATCTCGTTAGCCAACCAACTGATCCATTGAGGCAATCAGAAACTCCCGAACGCTAAGCCAAGCCAACCCAACAAAAGCCCACACTTGTTGCAAAAATGCAACAACGCCTAACGAGACTAAGCGATCCTACGAAAACCAACCAAGGCAACCCAACCAAGAAATAAAATGCAGCCAAAACCAACAATAAATAGACTTATTGCACGAAACATCCGATGCGGCACCGAGTAGAGTCAAGAGCTAGACGACACGCGGAAGCTATTTAGAGTTTGTGATGAAGCGAAGGACCAAGTCCGAGAAAATGAACCAGGCGCTCTGATACCAATCTGTCACGCCCCAATCTCCCGCAAGCTCAATAGTCCCCGCTGAACGTGAATCACCACGTTTACAGCTCTCCCGCAGGACCATCGTTCTCATCGGAACGTGATGCCGTACGAGCCTGGAGTTGCGCTCGTACAAGGCAATATTGTCAAACACCAAACGTTATCATTGAAACAACCAAGTTGCAGCGGAAGTCAAGTATTGTGTACCAAGTACACAATCAGAGTAATACGCAGCGAAGCTCACGATAGGGTCAAATGAAATGCCTCATCGAAGACAAGGCCACGAAGGCGATGAAATACTCTTGCTCTTTTCTCTAGCCCACAAAGGTACTTACAGTTCATACATCATGTCCCGTATATCCAAGCAGCGCCACTACGCCTGCGTACCTGAAATATTGTCCACAAACGTGGGTCAGTACACAACCGTACTGGTGAGCGGGGTAACCCACTCGCCTAAGCCGACACTAAGTAAAAAAATAGTGAATGCAAATAGTCATATGGTGATCTTTCTAGTTGAATCCTAGATTCATTTCATGGCATAGGGATGACATGTTAAGTGTCACGCCCCAGTCCCAAAAATACGTAGGACTAGGACACGTAAGCATGCCAGCCGCATGGATATGGCAACTCCAATATATGAAAACCAAATCCACACGTACGCTGTAATATGAATATCAAATCCACGAGTGGTATAAAATATAATACAAGTCACAGGATAAAATCTAAATCTCATCCACCAAAATCATATAGAAATAAATAACCAGTATCTATGAAACTAGATCTCAACAAGAAGTATCTAAAGATGATAGTTGGGTGGAAACAAATCCACTACCAACTCAAATGGAGAAGTAAATACAATATAAGTACAACTCACTCAAACAATAAGTACCAGCTACCAATCACAGCTCAAAGAGAAGACATCCACGGAGCATCTATATCCTTCCAAATCTGTGCTCCTGCAAATACTCAAGAACAGGTACACCTGGCAGCGGACCAGGTCCTCAGAGGGACATAACAAGTATACTTAAACACATGCCAATAAAGTACTGAAAATAAACATCCATTGGGGTCGCCTAACCATCTATGTGAATACAGTTAAGAACACCTTTCCCCACAAGTGAGCTATCTGGCTGAAAACTGGGATTTGGCATGGTTCTCTTTTGAAGAGCCAGGGGCCTAAAAGGCACGTCGTCTTTTGAACGCCGGTGGCCCGCCTGATAGTACATAATATATAAGGGTCAACACCACCCGTATCTCCAGCGGAGAATCTGGGCGTCACAGAAAAAGTGCAAAGGAGCTCAAATGCGGTACTTGTTGTTCTCCCCACCCCATGCTCTAAGCATGTCACATCCATGACACGATTTGGTCCATAGCCTATTCTTAGTACCCTAGCCCAATTCTGCAACCAAACAAGGACAAGGATGGGACCACCGTACTACAATAGGCTATGTCCATGGACCTCTAATAACTGCCAAGTCTACTAGTATGCAAAGTTTCTAACAGCAGTTATTCCTAACGCACGTCCCACACATACCGATGATCAGTCAATACGTGCGTCCGTGATCTATATGAGACTCACAACTCGTGTAAAAATATGTGTCACAGTCAAATGAAATCTAATGGTGCTACATGATAATGGGGTAGTCTCATGAACAAGGTCAATGCTATACATAAATAAAAACCTATCGCGACGTCACCGTCGCGTGCATTTTATATAACAATTAAAATATATGAACTAAAGACAGAAAATAAAGATGCATGCAACATATGGAATATAAATAACAGTAAAATGGCAAGGTATACTTGCCTGGCAAGAAGCTGCAAAATATCACGTCCAGATGTCCAATACACAGGACCAGAAGCTATGGCCTCAGAACAAATGTCTCCGGATGCTGAAATAAATATCACCAACGTTTCCGGAATGAGCAAAATAGCTAAAAAGCACATCCCTTTCGTCCAATTTGGACACAGGGGCAAAACGGTAATTTTGGGTGAAAGTGGGGTCCACGTGTGGCCCACTTTGCACCGAAAAGTGTGTCAAGGGTAACAGTCTCTAAATGGGACAAACTATAGGTCAAACAACTCTAGATGTCAATACGAACCCAACGATATGTCCAAATTTGCATTCCGATAAGCCGAACAAAATTTGGTCCAAAAAGTCAACTGTGGGGCCCGCCAATTGGCGATCTGGTCAACCATCTCAGAAATGTGTGAAAATTGGGTCACAGGACCAGCGTGTTACCACGAGTCCAGTGGCGCAAGTTTCGTCACAATCTGACAAGCGTGCACAGAATACTCGCGAGTTCCACAAAAGTGGCGATACGGGATGTGTCCGCGGATACGGCCTGATTCCGGCGCGCACACGCGTCTGAATCAGTCCCCACGAATTTCCACGTGTTCCGTTATGCTGTGTGCACCATTTGGTACACTTGGCACACGGCGGGACGGTCCCGTTTGGCGGGGCGCGCTCCGATCTCCAACTTTTGGAAAACCGGAAAAAGTGGGTGCGCGCAGTTTTGTGACGAATATATTTCTGTCCACAGCAACTAATAGCACAAAGTTATTATACAGAAAATAAACTAGGTCATGTAATCTACAGGTATCAAAAAGAATCACCGAATTCGGATCTCTGTGGTGGCAGATACGAACTCGGCAATATGGGTGATCATTCTGGAATTCTGCGATTGCAGAATTCTGCCTGTCCGTCCATTTTGGACGCTGATTTTCACCTAGGGGCACACGTTTTCCGAGGTTGGCTATAAAACAAATATTGGAGAGGGTTGAGGGAAGATCATACCTATGAAAACGGAACAGCGTTTGGATGAGCGAGTCAACGGGAAACCACGCCGGAGCGAAGGTGCTTCGAGTGGGAAACTGCAGGGTGCGATGTCGGCGTCGACGGGATGGTTGGATGGCTTGGTGGGGCTTCTCTGGATGTGGTGACGGCTCTAGATGGGAAGAGGAAGTCTGGAATTTCTAGGTTAGGGTTTTAGAGAGCTATCTATATATATATATATATATATATATATATATATATATATATATATATATATATATATATATATATATATATATATATAATTAGGAGAGAGAGAGGGGGGGATATGGAGCGGGTTTGAACTATCCGCGTTGAGAATAGGAGTGGCGGGTCTGATGGCTTTCAAGTGTGCGGCTCTAAGTATCCGCTGAAGGTGCTAAAAGTGGGATAGTTAACTTGCAGCAAATAGAAATCCTAAGTAGCTAATGGTATATTACTATTATTATTATATTATTATTATTATTAGTATTATTATTATATTCTTTTTCTTTTTTTTCTTTTCCTTTCTTTCTTTAAAAAAAAATATATACATATATATATTTGTATATACATATATATATATATATACTCATAAGAAAATTTATATAATAGGGTATTGCACATCGTTAGGCTAGCAACTGCTCAAGGGGTCTCCTACATGAAATAAATTCTGAAAAATTCCTGAAGGTCCCATAAGTCATCTAAGTGCCCGAACACCTAATATAAAAATTATTAAAAATTTATTTCTCCTATTTAGGCCTAATTACTACAATTTAATTAATAATTAATAAATAAAAAGGTATATTCGATTTTCTAGGAAGGGGGTTTTACATTAAGGAATGCTGTAAAGCAGTTTAAGCATGCAAGCACTCAACTCAAACCAAACGACAAGCAAATATATAAGCAACTCGAGGGAAACTAGTATGCAAACCGTCCTGCTCAAGTCCAAGCAACACGATAACATGTCGAACCATCAACCAAGCCTCAATATCCATCCTCAACCAACACTTACAATTCAAATCTCACAGTGCACACTCTTGCCTAGGCAAGGTGGCTGCGCCTACACGAAAGCCAAACCAACAAAAGAAAAGCAAGCCAACACTATACTATATGAAGTCACTGGCCAAGCCATAAAGGACTTTGATCGGACTGATCAAATGCGGTTCTCCTCGAAACAGCGCTAAGTAGCTAACCCGCCTGGATCAATTCCAACCGCTGGCACCGTGCCCAAGACGCGTTACCCAATTGTCTCCTCCATGGCCGAACGGTCCCGGTGCCCCGGAGTACCCGTTTGAGGAGACCAAACCCTGTGCAATACAGGTTGTCCGTGACATGCAGACACCAAGTAGGTATGACGAGAGGATCGAACATTCTCGCCCCACCAAGCGATCCTAGACTCGTTCCATAAATAATCCAACCAACACATCCATAACCATTCTTCCAACATATAGCCCAAGGCACCATTCACAAGTTATTCCCATAGGCACAATGCCTCTTCTCAATACAGTATTTCCAATGGTGCAACACCCATGCTCAAAGCTAACCCATGGCACAATGCCGTTTCAGTGGCACAATGCCCCATTCGTGGCACGATGCCCCATCAAGCGGCACAACACCCTCGCCGATGCAGTTGTTCGGTTTTGAACCATAACTGCTCGCTTTGCAAGACAAAGCGACCAAGTGATACCCGTGCACGGATGCACGCTCGCTCGCCCAAATCTTAATGTTTCCAATCTCTCAATGCATCATTCCAACTGTCCAAGCATAATCCCAATTATCCAACCAACTGCCTCAAATATAATATTCCAACTCTAGCTCCAACTATCCAACGCACAAACCAAATCAAGCCACAATCCTACCAAGCCAATGGCGTACACTCTATGCACACCTCAGTGTAGTAATTCCCAATGTTTCAGCCCAAGTGTTCAAGCCATTTACGTGTTTTCCATATTATTAGGCATGAAGGAGTAGAGAAGAAGGGAAAGAGTCCACTCACAATGATTGATCCCGTTAGGCATCCTGTCCTGCCGATACGGCCAATCCCTTGAACCCGTGGTCCGATGCAAGCGCGATCTACTCAACTGGTATGACCGTGTGAGCAGGCCGTGCTCTACAAATCATCCGACCGATCGGACTAAGGAAGATGGCATTATCATTCCAACTCAGCTATCTCAGTACTGCTCTGAACGAACACCTGATTTCCATCGAACCCGCTAGCCACCTGCACATGAAACAACTCAATCAATACTTATTTCCAAATTCCAACAAATCAAATGGAACCAGCATTTGTTTTATTCAATCCGACTCAGCGTAACGCACCGTACGGTTGCGGGGCCTTACGTCAACATCCTTGCATTTTTTGCCAACTAGGCTATTTTTAACTATAGGAGTACGTCGTATGTTATCTCCTCGAAATATGCCAACTCGGCTATATTTGCAAAGGTACGTTGATAAGGCTACTTAGCCTAGAATACGCTCAAGACCTCAGTCATGAAGGATAATTGGCTATTTTACGCTGGTTATCTATTATTCATGAATCATCAAGTTTTATGCAGGGACAGTTACCTACGTGGCTTGCATGCCATGATCTTCGAGAAGCAGTTATACGCGTTACCTTATAAAGGGATACGTGTCATACACAGATTCAGAAGATTATTTGAACGTGGGTAGCAGTTGTCATAACCGCAGCGTAAAGGAGGCAATCTTCTTCACAGTTTGGCCTTTTACACCAACAAGACAGTCATTTGGCTTTTACGCCAACCAGGCAGTTATTTGATTGATCTCTATAAATAGAGACCCCTGGTCACAGGGTAAAGGGGGAGGAATTGGTTTTGGCTGACAACTTTGGCAACAAGAATTTGATCCCACTTGCAACTTTTCTTTGGCCGGCTTTTGCCTTCAGTTCAGACAAAGTTTGAAGCTTCTTCTACAGCACTTCTTCATCATCGTGTAGTCCAAGGAATAAAGTGATCGACTGCAGATCAGACTTCCATAGCAATACTTCCCCAGAATCATTTTATTGTACTTAATATCCTCGTATAGGATTATTTATACTTTTCTCTTTTCTCGTTTGTAAGCAAAAGTTTCGTATAAACTTTGTTTATCCAAACACCTGGATGTATGAAATACTGAGAGCGATGTGCTTCCTGAAATACCTCCTCACGCAGCTCCCCATTAGGCACACACAATCTAACACCACACCGCAAAGAACCATCCTCAACAATGGTAAAATTATCCTCCAATCCTGCTCTCACCATGCCGCAAAGAAACATCCTCAGAAGAACTCGATCTGATAAACCCCTTATCCTGCAGATTAAATTACAGATTTAGAGTCTAATTAGAGAGAGAAAACTGAATTATACCTATTGGGAGATGGATTCTCAATAAAATTTTCAAATTGAGTAAAAAGAGCCTCCAACTTGCAGATCCTTGTTCTAATAGCCTCCAATGAAGAATAGGAAATGAATTTGGAAGAAATTTGAGTAGGAATTGGTATGAGAATGAAGAATTTGGAAGATGTAAAATTTTAGATCTAGATTTGGAATGACAAATGAGAAGAGAGAGAGTCTCTCCTCCCTATAGTGGTCGGCCCTTGCCCCTTCTCCAAGCTACTATGGAAAGTCCAAAATATCCCTTAGGGCTTGTCATGAAAAAATAATTAAGGAGGAAAGGTTCTAGTCTAATTGGTTTCACTAATTAATTCACCCTCCTAATGAATGGGCTTACTATTGGGCTCAATTATAACTAGAATTAAATGTTAGTCCATGGATCTAAACTAAACTAGTTAGGTCCATTAACACAAGTCCAAAATAAATCTAACATCTATAATAAATAATTAATATAATAATTAATATTTACAATATGCATAATATTTAATATTATATTCCTAAAAATACAAACACCCATGCCAAATTAACAAACTACCCTTAGTTGGAAAAGTGAGGGTGACAATCCTACCCATCTTAGAAAAAATTTGTCCTCTAAATTAAGGAAGAAACTAACTACCAAAAGTAATCAATACAAGCAAGAAAGAATTATATCTCACGGCTCAAACAAATAGGGATATCGCTCGCCTATCTCAGCCTCTCGCTCCCACGTACTCTCTCCTGGTGAGTGATGCCTCCACGCGATGCGCACTAAAGTAATCGTCTGGTTCCTCAGCACATTCTCTCTTTGATCCAGAGTCTCAACTGGCTGCTCTAGATAGCTAAGAGTAGGGCCCACCTCTATCTCCGAGTGATCCAACACGTGACTAGGATCCGCCACGTACCGTCTCAACTACGACACATGGAACACGTTGTGCACTCCCTCTAATTCAGGTGGCAATTCTAGTCTGTAGGCAACTGTACTGACCCTCTCGAGAATACTGAAAGTTTCGATGAATCGTGGACTAAGCTTTCTGCCTCCACCGAAACGAATCATGCCACGTGTCAGAGAAATCCTTAAGAAAACCAGACCGCCAACCTAGCAAGAAACACAACCGTAGCACTCTCACAAAAACAAACAATCACGAGCAATGCAAGACAAATCTATAACTCAAACTCCAATGGTCTCCGGTGGCTATCGGTCCAATGTCGTTGTCTCTCCTACGCCACTCGAAGTCTATCCTTGATGAGCTTCACCTTCTCAGCTGCATCCACTACCATCTCTGGTCCCAATAAGGCTCTCTCACCAATATCATCCTATGATAACGGAGTGCGGCATCTCCGTTTATACAATACCTCAAATTATGATATCTCGATACTGGCATGGTAGTTGTTGTTGTAAGAAAACTCTATCAAGTGAAGATGATCCTCCCAAGAGCCTCCAAAATCCAAAACACAGGTGCGTAGCATATCCTCGAGAGTCTGGATAGTCCTCTCCGACTGCCCGTCGGTCTGAGGGTGATATGCGGTACTAAACTTGAGCTGAGTGCCCAAGCTAGCCTGCAAACTCCTCCATAAGTGGGACATAAAGTGACTATCCCGATCCGAGACTATGCTCACAGGAACTCCATATAATCTGACTATCTGATGCTCATACATCTCCACGAGCTTCTTCGTAGATGTACCCACTTTGAATGGCAGAAAGTGGGCTGATTTGGTCAACCTGTCTACGATGACCCAAATTACATATTTACCTCCTAGAGAACGCAGAAGTCCTGAAACAAAGTCCATCATCATATGCTTCTATTTCTACTCTTGAATGGGTAAATACTGAAGCAATCCACCTGGCCTCTGTCTCTCCATCTTTACCTGCTGGCAAATTAAATATCTATATACGAAGCTAGCCACCTCCCGCTTTATATCATACCACCAAACATGCTCTCTCTCATGTCCCTATACATCTTGTTGGCACCTGGATGCATAGAGTACTGAGATCGATGTGCCTCCTGAAGAATCTTCTCGCGCAAAGCTCCACTCGGCACACATAATCTGGTACCGTACCGCAATGATCCATCATCTACAATATTGAAGTCCTTTGCCAATCCTATCTGTACTTGTGCTCTGATGCTCCTCAGAGACTTATCCTAGAACTGTGTGGCCCTAATCTGGTCCATCAACTCTGACTGTACCTGAAGTCCCCACATTTGTATTGCAACTCCATGAACTACCTGAATGCCTAAACTATCAAGATCGGCCAACAAATATTTGTCCCTCATCAAGTACATAGCCACTGGATACCTGCTCAAGGCATCTGCGACTACGTTGGCCTTTCTTGGATGATACTGTAAAGAAATGTCAAAGTCCTTCATCAACTCCAACCACCGCCGCTGCCTCATGTTGAGCTCTTTTTGTGTAAACACATACTTCAAGCTTTTATGATCTGTAAAGATCTCTACCCGCTCTCCATACAAGTAATGCTTCTACAGTTTAAGAGCAAAAATGATTGTTGCTAACTCCAAGTCGTGGGTAAGGTAATTCTTCTCATGCGGACGTAATTGCCTGGAAGTATAGGCAATCATCTTCCCGTTCTGCTGTAACATACAACCCAAACCCTTACCCGATGCATCACTATATATAGAAAATTCTCATGCCCCTGGTGGAAATATCAATATTGGAGTTGTAGTCAATCTCTTTTTCAACTCCTCAAAAGCAGACTGACAATCCTTAGTCTAGACGAACTCCACAT
The DNA here is from genome assembly GCA_036927795.1 of Iris macrosiphon. Taxonomy (NCBI): domain Eukaryota; kingdom Viridiplantae; phylum Streptophyta; class Magnoliopsida; order Asparagales; family Iridaceae; genus Iris; species Iris macrosiphon. The sequence goes on along the minus strand of JAYESA010000015.1, from coordinate 29,318,333 downwards.
CCTTTTTGGTTAGTCTAGTCATTGGCTCCGCAATCCTAAAAAAATCCTGAACAAACCTCCGATAATAGCCTGCCAGTCCAAGAAAACTCCTGATCTTCACTATTGAACTCGGGGTAGACCAAGGCTCAACTGCTAAAATCTTCTTTGGGTCCACTGAGATCCCGTCTCCTGTAATCACATGCCCGAGAAATTCAACCTTATCTAAGAACTAACACTTCGAAAGCTTGCCGTATAGCTTCTCCTTCCTGAGGGTCTCCAGAACAATCCTCATGTGCTTCTCATGCTCCTTTGGGATCTTCAAATATATCAGTATATCAGCAATGAATACTACCACAAACTGATCCAAATACTGATAAAACACCTTATTCATCAGGTTCATGAATACCGTCGGGGCATTGGTCAACCCAAACAGCATCACCAAGAACTCAAACTGCCCATACCGAGTCCTGAAAGCTATTTTTGGAATGCCTTCCTTCTTCACTTTCACTTGGTGGTACCCCCACCTCAAGTCTATCTTTGAGAATACCTTTTCTCCACTCAACTGATCAAATAAATTATTAATCTGCAGAAACGGGTATTTATTCTTGATAGTGAGGTTGTTGAGTGCCCTGTAGTTGATACACATATGTACCGACCCATCCTTCTTCGGTACAAATAATATCGGAGCACCCCATGGTGATGAACTGGAGTGGATGAAGCCCTTGTCCTGCAACTCATCCACCTGCTTCTTCAACTCTGCCAGTTCGTTGTTGTTCACTCTATAGACGTGATGTGATATTGGCTATGCGCCTGACACCAAATCTAAAGAGAACTCCACATCTCTGTCTGGTGGCAACCCCGGGAAATCCTCCGAAAAGACGTCCATATACTCTGCAATCAATGGATGTGGCAGCTCCTGCTCTTCTACCAAAGCTTCACAGAAGTCTCCTTCGCTCTGCTCTATAGCTTCTCTGACGAACTTAAACTCTGGCTCTCCTGGTGTCTAAAACAAAACTATGCCTCCTCGACAATCAATACTAGGATGATACCTACTCAACCAATCCATCCCGAGTACTATATCGTAGCTCGGAAGTGGCATTACAAGTAGACATACGCCAAACTTTCGGCCTCCCAAAGAAATCCGGTCCTTACAAATATCACTGACCAGGATAATGCTACCCTGGGACATAATCTTGCAAGTCCTCGCCAACGGTTCAGACTCAAGACAATATTTCAGAGAAAAAAATACAGATACAAAACTATGTGAAGTACCGTAATCAAATAAAGCATAAGATGGAAAAGAATCAAGATAGACTGAACCTAAGATAACATCACCAACTATCTCCTCCTCCTCGACGGTCAAGGCAAAAGCTCGCCCCTATCGCTGGGCACCTCTCTGCTGCTGCTGGTGCTGAGCGAACTGCTACTATTGTGGTGGTAGAGGATGTCCTCTCTGCTGTCCCGCTGGGGGTCTCGTGGGTGCTCTTTGTGCCTGAGCTCCACCCTGAGCTGGATGAGCTGGAACTTTTAGACAAGCCCTCAACTGATGGTCTCCTGATCCGTAGAATAAGCACTGGCCCAATCTTATCCTGCATGCATCACATCCATGTCCCTGCTTCTTATAAAAAGTGTAAGGAATAGCTGCCCTCTAGATCTGGTGTAGTTGCTGTGCTGTAAACCCCCTGATTTTTCAAGAATTTTAAATTTAGATTTTATACAAATTTCTGGAATTTTCTGAGAATTTTATGTAATTAAAAACAGGGTTTAATTATTAAATGATTTTTGAATGATAATAAATGATATTAAAATATTATAAAAATAATATTTTTTGGTGTAAAATAAAAAACTGGACTTAGGATAATTTTTCTGGAATTTATTGGGCCTCGGACCTATTTTTTAAATCACATAAAAATAATTATTTATTTATTATCTATTTATTTATTTAATTATGTAATTTATTTAATAAAGCCCGAGCCCATCAGGCCCAGCCCGGCCCAACCGTCTCCGGCCCAAACCCATTGGCCTTAGCGGGTCGGGTCGGGTCCACCCGACTGAACCCGACCCGCACCCAAAAGCAACCCGGCCCCCACTCCCCCGCACGAACCGGTCGTTCTCCCTCCCCCCCGTGCCCGCATCCGGCGGCTCCGTCCGCCGCTCCCCCACGATCCCGCACCGGCCGCCACGACCCCCGCCATTTTCGGCCGACCCCCTCTCTCCTCCCCCCTATTTAATCCCCTCCGGCTCTGCCTCCCGCCACCGGCCCTCACCCGACGCCGCTGCTCCAGCACCGCCGACGACCCCCTCAGCCTCCTCCTCCTTCCTCTCCTCCCTCCTCCCCGTCAGCGAGACCCAGCCGAGCCTCCCTCACCCGACGCCGCCTCCGGCCGACTGCCGCACGCCGCCCGCCCCAGCGCTCCGCCCAGCCGCCTCCTCAACCCGCACGGCCGGCCAGCTCCGGCGACTCGCACAGAAACCCTAACCCTAATTCTTTTGTATCTGACACGTGTCGGACACGTGTCAGACACGGTGAACTCGGTTTCCGAGGACCCTGTTCAGGTACTCAAATCTTCTTGCTCGTAGCTTTGATTTCGATTCCGTAAATTATGTTACGAAGCCTGTATGACCCTCTCGGTGCCCGGATAAACCGCTCGGGGCATCGCGTCCTGTGGTGATCGCACATCGTGATCCAAAAACAGAAAAAATAAAGTCCCGATTCACCCCGGAACTGGGTACGCCCCACCAAACGGGACGACTTGGTCGCACGCGGTCTTCACAGATACGTGCGCATCGTTGATACGGACGTATGGGATTTCACAGAAGCTGATTCGGATGTGCGTGCACACCGAAATCAGCGCGTATCCGCGGACAACGCCCCGTATCCGACTTTTCTGCATTTTGTCCTAACTTTGTGTACACACGTCGGATTAAAACGAAACTTACGCCATCGGACTCGTAGCGATACGCTGGTCCTGTGACCCAAGTTTGGTTCGATTCTGAGAACGTTGACGAAATTGCGTGTCGTGGGCCCCATAGGCCCCGCTCGACGGGCGATTTTGTGATCGGCTCATCGGAATCCAATTTTGGAAGTTCCGTTGGGTTCGTATCATCGTTCCTGACCTGTTGACACTAAGTTGGACAGATTTGGAGACCTTTGACCCTGACACATTTTTCGGTGCAAAGCGGGCCCACCTGTGGACCCAGTTTTGACCCAAAATGGCCGCTTTTGCCCTTGTCTCCAAATTGGACTCAAGGACAGGCGTTTCTATCTGATTGATATTTTCTGGATCTGATGGTGATATTTGTTTCAGCAATCGAAGTACCGTCTGCAATTCCAACTGAAGTCAGAGCCGCAATTGGAACCAGAACCACAGGCAAGTGTACCTCGCCAAAACTTGCAGTCTTTGCTAAATATTCTTTGGCTTAGTTATACATCAGAGGGAAAGTATACCTTGCCAACTTTACAGTCTTGTTGCATATTTCCTTATTTTATTTATAACTGTTGTACATGCTTAACCTAGGACCGTGTGGCATACTTAGCGTCCGATTATCAGTCGGGTGCCAACCCCGTACGCGGTGTTGGGTACGTCACCTAGAGATGGACATTTCGGACCCCTTTACTTTCTCGTACTTGTCTTATCAAGTACATTATAACCCAGGATACTTGACACTATTCATGAGCAGGATCTTCCTGAGATATTCGTGGTGATTCTGTATAGGATACAGGACTTGACATCGGCATTATGTTCCTAGATACTATATGACTTGTTGCATTAGATATGATCTTACGTGACATGGATATGGGGCCACATGGACATGAGACGTATGATTACATTGGGTGGGTAGAGACACACAGGCTACAGGTTGATTTTATATTATGCCGGCGTCTCAGTCTCTCGCCGAGCTAGACAACCACATGATATCACTGTTACCGGCTCCCCAACACCGAGCTTGTAGTGGTTTCAGCCTGAGTTCTAGTCCTGCTCTCATCTTGCATATCACGTAGCTGGTTACTTAGTGTTTCCCTATTGTTCCATTTATTGGGTGGGGAGAGACACACAGGCTACATGTTGACTATATTATGCCAGCGTCTCAGTCTCTCTCCGAGCTAGACAACTACATGATATCGCTGCTACCGGCTCTCCTACACAGAGCTTGTAGTAGTCTTAGCCTGAGTACTGATGATGTTCTCACCTGCATTTCATATAGATGGTTACATAATTACCCTGTTTATTTTATTGACTATTTCACTGCATTATTATGGCTTGTATTTTCTGTACCTTGCTATCCCCTGACGACCTGGATCCGGATTATGTCCCCAGGTATAGCCGAAGAGAACCATCCAGAGATACACCGTACAGGAGCACTTCCAGGAGATGTACCAGGACCTGAGAACGAGATCGTACCAGAGGACTTCTCCTGAGCATTGGCTGTATATAGTCGGTTATTTCTGTTTCTCTTTCCAGTTCCTTTATTTCCTGTCTATTGGCATTGATGTATCAGACATATTCTCGGATTGTTCCCCGAGACATTTATTGAGATTTGATAGTTATTTCTATTTGTATTACTCTGGTATTTACTCTGTGATTATCTATTGTGGATGAGATTAGAATAACCTGAGACTTATAATAATTGTTCTATTTCCTGTTAGTCTACAGCTTAAGCATGCCCTGATGGATCCATTAAATTGGGTTGTCCATCGGTGTGTGCTGCTGGCCATTGCCGCGTATCCAGTCCCTCGGCATTCTGGGACTAGGGCGTGACATGGTTTTTTTGGTGGCCCATGCAGGTCTTCGACTAAATTGTTCGGTTTCAACTTAGGGAACCGAACAGGCCTACAATAAGATAGGATAAATTTTTAGGATCTCATCCACTTGCTTGAAACGTTCTTGATATCCATATCGAATTAAATTAATTCTTGACTTGCATCCTGCCTTGATTCCTGTGTGCCTCTTATTGTTTATTTTGGTTGCAGGGTTATGGATTCACGAGCAAACGACGAGACTCCCATAACATCACCACGAGATGCTGTGGTAACCAACGAAGATGAAGTAACACT